>CAUYQG010285404.1:0-52536 GCA_963574415.1 Tarsius wallacei | reverse complement strand
ACCTGCTGGGCTCCGGCGATCCTTCCACCTCAGCCTTCCAAGTAGCTAGAACTACAGGTGCGCGCTACCACACCCGGCTAATTTTTTGATTTATTGTAGAGGTGAGGTCTTGCCAAGTTGCCCAGGCGAGTCTCGAACCCGCGGACTCAGGCAATCCACTCACCTCAGCCTCCCAAAGCACGGGATTACAGGCTAAGCCACCAAGCCAGCCTCTTACTTTATATTAAAAACTTTTTAAAACAGAATTAAGCTTGGTGAGAAAGGCAAGTCAAAAGCTGAGAAAGGCCAAAAGCTAGGCCTCTTGCACCAAACAGGACAAATTGTGAATGCAAAGGAATAGTTCTTGAAGGGAACTAAACTTTCTACTCTAGTGAGTACAAGAATGATAGGAAAGCAAAACATTCTTATTGCTGATGTGGAGAAAGTTTGAGTAGTCTAGAATAAAGATCAAACCAGCCACAGCATTCCCTTTAGCTAAAGCCTAATTCATTCAGAGCAAGACTAACTCTTTTCGATTCTGTGACGATGAGAGAGGTGAGGAAACTGCAGAAGAAAAGTTTGAAGCTAGCAGAAGTTGGTTCATAAGGTTGAAGAAGAGAAGCCATCTTCAAAACATAGAAATGCAAAGTGAAGCAGCAAGTGCTGTATATAAGCTATAGCAAGTTATACAGAAGATCTAGCTCAGATGATGAAGATAACTATGTTAAACAGTAGCTTTTCCGTGTAGACAAAATAGCCTTCTATTAGAAGAAGATGCTGTTAGAATCTTCATAGCTAGAGAAGAGAAGACAATGCCTGACTTCAAAATTTCAAAGGACAGACTGACTCTTTGATTAAGGGCTAATGTAATTTGTTACTTTAAGTTGAAGTCGATGCTCATAAACCATTCCAGAAATTCTAGGGCCCTTAAGAATTATGCTAAATCGGGAAACCCCCTCAGGTCTCCTCCCACTGTGGGAGCTTTTCTGTCCTCTTAATAAATCCTGCTTTGAAAAAAAAGAAGAAAGAATTATGCTAAATTGGATGGGCAAATTGCCTCAAGCCTGTAATCCCAGCACTTTGGAAAGCCAGGGTGAGGGGATTGCCCAAGCCCACAGGTTTGAGAACAGCTTGGACAACTTGGCGAGACCTCATCTCTACAATAAGTAAAAAAAGTAGCTGGATGTGGTAACGCATGCCTGTAGTTCCGGCTACTTGGAAGGCTGAGGCAGAAGGAACACCTGAGCCCAGCAGGTCGACACTGGGGTGGCCTTAGCGTGCCACTGCACTCCAGCCTGGGTGACAGTGAGACTCCAACTTAAAAAAAAAAAAAATGCACTCTGCCTGTGCTCTATAAATGCAGCAACAAAGCCTGGATGACAGCACATCTGTTTACAGCATAGTTTGCAGAATATTTTAAGCTTACTGTTGAGACCTACCACTCAGAAAAAAAGATATCTTTCAAAAGATTTTTTTGAGAAAGCAGGATTTATTGAGAGGACAGTAAAGTTCCCACAGTGGGAGGGGACCTGAGGGGGTTTGCCCTCCTTCAAAAGATTAATGCTCATTGACAATATACCTGGTCTCCCAAGAGCTCTGATGGAAATGTACAAGGAGATTGATGTTATTTCCATGCTGCTAACAACATGCTTTCTGTAGCCCATGGATTAAGGAATAATTTTGACTTGCAAGTCTTATTATTTAAGAAATACATTCCATAAGGCTATAGCTGCCATCAATAGTGATTCTTCCGATGAATCTGGGAAAGTAAATTGAAAACCTTTTGGAAAGGATTCACCATTCTAGATGCCATTGAATTGTGACGCATTCATGATTTATAAGAAGTCAAATGTCAACATTAACAGGAGTTTGAAAGAAGTTGATCCAGCCCTTATGAATGACTTGAAGATGTTCAAGACTTCAGTGGAGGAAGTCACTACAGATATGGTAGAAATATCAAGAGAACTAGAATTAGAAGTGGAGACTGAAGATATGACTAAATTGATATAATCTCATGATAAAACTTGATGAAAAGTTATTTCTTAAGGATGAGCAAAGAAAGTGATTCCTTGAGATGGAATCTACTCCTAGTAAAGATGTTGGAACATTGAAATGACAACAAAGGTTTTGGTGTATTACATAAACTTAGTGGACAAACAGTGGCAGGGTTTTAGAGGATTGACTTCATTTTTGAAAATTCTACTAGAAGTAAAATGCTATCAAATAGCATCACATGCTACATAGAAATCTTTTATGGAAGGAAGAGTCCATTGATACAGCAAACTTGATTGCTGTCCTATTTTAAGAAATAAAATTACCACAGCCATTCTAAATCTTCAACAACCACCATCCTGATCAGTTGGCAGCATCAACATCAAGGCAAGATCCTCCACCACCAAAAAAGATTACTACTTCTGAACTTTTTGAAGTTCAGATGATTGTTGGTTTTTTTTTTGTTGTTGTTGTTTTGTTTTTTTTGAGATGAAGTCTCCCTGTGTTGTCCAGGCTAGAGTGTAAATGCTATTCATAGGTGTTATCATAGCACACTACAGTCTTGAACTCCTGGGTTCAAGCAATGTGTCCTGCATCCTGCCTCAGCCTCCTGAGTAGCTGGGACTACAGGTGTGTATCACTGCACCCAGCTAATTATTTTTTAATTAGGGTATGCACATTTTTAAAGATATAACATTATTATACATGTAATAGATTATGGATAGTGTAAACATAACTTTTATATGCAATGGAAAACCAAACAATTTATATGACTCATTTTATTACAGTATTTACTTTGAGGTGATTTGGACCTGAACCTACAGTGTCTCAGAGGTATATCTGTATTTGCCAAAGACTAGTTTCAGCCTCATGCTACTTCCCCCCATTTATGGCTCATCATAATTACTATGGCATATAAAATCTTCCATTGTGTCCAATTTTTTTTATTTAAAAGAAATATTGGTATGCAAGATTTGGTAATTTTGCTGATTTTAAGTGGAACAAATATGTGAGAGTTGGCTGAGACGGGGTAACTTAAAGTTACTGTGGTATTGACATCAAATGAAACGGTCTAGATAGCTCAGTATATCTGTAGCTTTAAAATAAAGAAAAAATAATCTGTTGATATTAAAACAAAATGTGCTATTTCTACTCCCCCATCTTCTACAGTCCTTCTCTCATTCCTAAACCAATTCTTGATCAACCAGTCTTTTTTCATTCATTCAGTAATTTTCTAATTTGTTTCAAAATACAGTAAAACACATGATTTTAATATGTTTGAAATTAAATCCAACTTATTATTTGATAGCCTGTTACTAATTAAAAGGAAATATTTAAAAACATTTTTAAAATATATTTTAATTTTAAATATATTTTAAAATATAAATAAAACTATTTTAAATATATTTTTTAATATTTTTAAAATATATTGCGAGTTTTAATATCCAGTACATTCTTATTTTCTGTCCCTTTGTTTTGTATTCTCTAAGATTACTTTATTCTTTTGAATACAATACAGATCAATAGAGGTAAGTATAGACACCAGTCATAATTTAAGGCAGGATAAAGTAAATGTTATCATTGCAGTGTTATCGGAGGAAGGCTGCATTAACCTTGATGTGAGGGGACTGGGGTAGCTTTCAGGGAGGAGATGATAGCTCAGCCTTAAAGGAGAAGGAAAATTTCAAGAGGGGCAGAAACAGTTATGTCTTCCAGGTGTCAAGAAGAGCCCAAGAGATGTGAGAATGCTTGGATCTTTAAAAAAGCACAGAGAGCTAGCCCAGGCTCCTGGTGACTGGAGTGTGGGTGAAAAAGAAAATGAGGCTGGAGATGGAGGTTGGGGGCATAGTGTTAGCATCTTGAGTAAGAATCTAACAAGTTTAGAATTTAATCTTTAGTTATAGAGAAGGGGTTAACTGTGAAATAGAAGAGAAGCATAATTCCTCCCTCCCTCCCTCATTCTCTCTCTCTCTCTCTCTCTCTCTCTCTCTCTCTCTCTCTCAGTCTCTGTCTCTCTGTATCTGTCTCTCTCAGATGGTAATTCTGACAAAAGTGGGAAAGTTGGCTTGGAGAAGGAGAGGACTTTCATGGGTGAGAAATGATGTGACCTTGATCCAGGGCAGTGATAAGAATGGGAAGGAAAGAGCATGCTAGGACTGTGGGGGTGCCTTGGAGGTGGGAGCATTGGGGCCGATTAAAAATGGCTATAAGGTTTCAGCTCTCAATAAAGGGAAAACTTAAGTTGCATTAAGTGAGAGAACCTGTGCAGGAAAGACAGCGACTCTTGGTGTGGGTCTCTCTTAGACTCTAACCTCCAGCCTCTCCCTATATTCCCCAGATGTGGCCATGCTTTTATTCCTAATATCCACAAATAGACCCAGTAAACCAAATGCTTTTCTGAAACCACTAGTTTATTTGTTGAATGCTGATTTTAAAGGAATATTTTAAGTTGTTATGATTGTCATAAGAAATTGGGGCAACTAATAGGAAAAACAGACAATTTGATTATAGTCTTTATCTTCACATCTCCATTTATTTCTGTAATGCTTAGGTTTCTTAAGCAATCTATCTGCTGAAAGGTGTTTTCTCTCTACCCTGAAATTAGATTATCATACTATTTATCCAAAAATGCTTAGGCTACCTTTAGGGTAAAATTTGAAAGTGAAGCCATTCTAATAAGTCGAATCATTTTTTTTTTTTTTTAATGCTTAATCAGTTTTTGCTCTATTATGAAGTAACCATCAATGTTTACTTTGAAAGCAGCAATGGACCTGTCAGACCCAATATTTTAAAATTCCTAAGTAAATAGGAAACACTTTGTAATTTATAGAAACTATATTAAATAGGAGGTAACTTATGTTCAGAACAGAACAATGATCCTGTGATGAAGTAGGAAAATCATTCCACCCAAAAGGAAACTGATTCTCACTTTCAAACTGAAGAGATAATTTTAAGCCAGGTAACCCAAGATCAAATGACTCAGTCCAAGAAGCCTAAACATACTCTTAGTTATTACATTTATTTTAGAAAAGAAAAACACACACAGTCCACATGCATTCCACACAGGAGTATTCCAGTAGCTATACAGATATGATAGACATAGACCAAAGATTTGATTGCCTACATTCAGCATCATTCTAAAGCAAAACCTTTGAGCCTTAGAAACCCAAAGCTCTTGATGTGGGTTAGATTAGAAGCTAATGTAAGGAAATGGTTTCTCTTTAAAGGTACAATTTACCCTTCATGTATTGTCTTCAAGGCAAATTGAAAAAAAGTGTCTTATTGCTGGTGTTAGTGATCATAATGGTTATGATGTGTTTAACTCACAGGCACCAACAGTGAAAGACCAACAGGTCATTTTTTCTTTGATATCTACTTCACCTAAATGATTGAGATTTGGGCATTTTGAGCTGTATTGTATTGTAACCTTTTGAATTTTTAGGCTTTTTAAAATTGCATTTTTTATAAGGGTACTGGAATTTATATCTCATGAATTTTTATTTCTTTGATTTCTTTGAAGAATAGAGAGAGAAAAAGAAAACAGAAACATAGAGTAATGGAAAAATAGTTATTCTCTCATTGAGTGTTTTCTTTTTAAATTGTCTTTATTAACTGACAAAAGAAGTTTTAATCTTCCTAAAGAATGAAGTTAAGTTAATATGATGAGTGTTCCACAGTTAGTCATAGAAAGTGCATGCCATTTATATTAACATTATATAGCTTATTGTGACCATTTACAGATTTTATTTTATATAATAATAGGATTTCTCTTAACTTCTGTATGTTTCTCTCCCATAAAACAACTTATTTTTATCCTCTCAAGTTCTTTCTTCATTGATATAGAAGATTCTCAGTACATAAAATACTAATAGCAATAGTTTCTGGAGCCTGACTTTCTTCTATTATTACTAGCAAAATAGGATGACACATAAATAACATGATGAGGACTTAGACCAAGAAACATGAGCATTTTGCTTAAAAGTATGACCTAAGATGTGAAGTTTTCAGAATTTGTCTCATTATTTTAAAAAGGAATACCTATCTACTGAGTCAAAATGTTGGGTCACTAGTTGTAATTTAACACACTCATCATGGATAGTATTCCAGTAAGGTTCCATGTCAAAGAGTTTAATATATGACACATTTGAGACTGAGAAAAATTACATAATCTTTGGGATTTTTTTCCCTCTAAAAAATGGAGATAAGAGTAAAATTGAGGGCTTAGCAGCAGTAGTGTAATTAACTGAATCTTCTTCCTATTGATTTATTGGGTAAGCCATATTGAATCGTTTTCTTCTTCATGTTAGTTGCTTCATTTCTCTTCTTGGTATGGAAGAATTCCAACACTTTAAGAAACAGTTTATATACAGTACATTTTTGACATGCCAAGGTATAGTCTCAAGACTTCTGGAAATACCCAAATTTTACAAAATAATTTTAGCATTAAAAAAATCCCCCATGGAATAAATATCTACTTCCCAATAGCGAGCCATCTCACTTAGGTGTGTGCTTTCTTCAATTTTATTATTAGAACTATTAGTTGGTTTTTTTTTTTAGAGAGTGAGCAATTTTCAAAAATTAATCCCTTTTTGAAAATTGTTACATACACAGAGCAAAACCTTATTGAAATATGGATCCTGGGTGAGGGGCTATGCTTCTTCACTGGCTGCATGACCGACTTCCCTCTGCTGAGAGTGTCCACAATTCAAATACATACTGATGCAATGTTAGAAATAACTGAGGTTAGGGACTTTTAGTGCCCTTATGAGTAGCTGAGCTCTCAGATATTAATTATTGCCATGTACCTACTATATGCATGCATTTGATATTTTAATAGAAAACCTCAGATGTCTATTTTCTAATTTATCCTGCTGGTAAGTATGGATACTTAGAGGTTTAGCCAACCCTCCTTATTGTCAGTTGACCTTCTTCCATAGGGTGTCTTTTTGTTATTCCTAGGCATGATGAAGAACCGTTCTCTTCTGTAATTTCCAAATACTGCACAGGCTGTTGGCAAGCCAATTTTAATATTTGCCTTAGCAGAAATTAACTGGGCAGTTGGCACTGAAAATAATTATCATAACCACCAGAGTTTTTTTTATTCACCCTCTCCTTCTCTGTGATTTTGGGTGGTACTTACTTTATGTTCTTTTCTTGTTTCTTTGTATGAACCTTGGATTTCTGTAGCCAGTAGCTTGGGGGTATTTAACCATTGTAAGAGGGTAAAGGCACTGTCATCAGGAATGAAACCTCTAAAATCTTTTTGGCAGTTATTCTTGGTTTTATTTAGAATTTCTTTATTGTGTTACTATGAACACAAGAGATTTACAGCCTTTCCTTTCATCTTTCCCCATCTTCAGTTCATAATAAATGTATGTGAAAAAATTTCTGTGTAGCGTATAAACGCCTAAATTATGCTAACAGCTAATGTTTGTCTAATGCTTTCTATGTGCCAGTGACTATGCCAGAGGTTTTATTATTTAATCCTTAGAACAATTTTATGAGAAATATTACCTTCAGTTTTCTGTCCTAGTTTGTTTTTTGTTGCTGTAACTGAATACCACAGACTGGGTAATTTATAAAAGAAAGAAGTTAATTCAACTCGTGGTTCTGGAGGCTGGGAAATCCAAGAGCATGAGACCATTGTCAGGTGAGGGCATTCTTGCTGCCTCATAACATAGCCAAAGGGCCATGTTGAGAGAGGTTTCTTTTGGTTATTCCTCAGGATAATTTAGTGGATAATAATGATAGAGCCAGAAGTTAAGCTCAGATAGTCTGATTTGACTCTTACTCTGAAACACTGTACTTTCTACCTCCCAAAAGTATACTCTGAGTGCCAGTTCATTATCTTCCTCCTCCCCTCATCAGTACCCATGTTCCTTTATTTACCACAAGTTACAAAGTCTCATTTCTACTGGATCCTAAAAGAGATAGTCAGCCATAATAGGTTTAACAAGACTTTATTAGAAAAGTCAACTTTCCTTAAGTCCACTTGAATAACCAACAAAAAAAAGCTTCAAGTAAAGGCAGGAGGATAGAGGAGAAACCCGTCTTTCCTGACATCTAACACAGTAAACCCTTTTATCATAGCTAGTTATATGAAACTCAGCTCCTGGTTAGCTGTCTAATGTGCAACTCCCCAAAATTACATAGCACAGAGAAGGTATGTAACTTGTCATTTGCTGGATGTCTGAGAGGGTTTGTGCACATATAAAAAGAAACATTCTTTTAGGGGTCACTATCTAATGAATTCTAACACTGCTTTAGAAAATAATGGGAGTGTAGAGCATTATAATTTTACTATGAGGATAAATCATAAACATAAGTCAAAGCCACTTTCGGGAAATAAGTGATGAATCCCATATTTAGCATTATGCCAGTGATTTTACTAAATACTGCACTAAGTAAGACACATTTTTTCACCTTCAAGGAAAGGAGGTTCTTGTCTTGTATAGAAAATGAACTTTACATATAATATAGATCAGAATGTGGGAGATAAAAAGTGCTACTGAGATTACAAAACAGGTAGTGATTGCATGTGACTGGGATATCAGGAAAAGCTTGGCATTTGAATTAGTCTTCAAAATGGGGTGGGCAGTCCAAGTCCAGGACTGAAGACAGGACTAGCTTGGCTACCTGCCCTCTCTAGTATTTGCTGAGGCCATATTGTGAGGGATTTTTAAGACCAGAAGAAAGTTTGTACTTCACTGAGAAAGTAAAAGATACAAACTGCCTCAGGGTTTGCCTTTGACTGCAAGGAGGGAAAAGATTCAAAGATAAGTATAAGATTTGAGTCTAGGCCGGGCTCAGTGGCTCAGCCTGTAATCCCAGCATTTTGGGAGGCTGAGGTGAGTGGATTACCTGAGCCCGCGGGTTTGAGACCCACTTGGGCAACTTGGCAAGACCTCATCTCTACAATAAATCAAAAATTAGCTGGGCGTGGTAGCGCACGCCTGAAGTACCAGCTACTTGGAAGGCTGAGGCGGAAGGATCACCAGAGCCCAGCAGGTTGAGGCTGTAGTAGCTGGGAGCAGCCACCGCACTCCAGTCTGAGTGACAGAGTGAGACTCCAACTCAAAAAAAAAAAAAAAAAGATTTGAGTCTAGGAAACTGAGAGTTTGTTGTCATTGACAGACATAGGAATCCAGAAGAGATTGTTTTCATTCTTGCCTGGAAATTCTCTTCTACTCTCAGGGAAAACTTTGAATAGAGTAGTGCTGTTTGCTTTATGAGTTTGTGTACTTTTGGTGTGGCTATTAAGCGGAAAGAAGTAATATATTCTAGACTAGTGAATTTTCGATGTAAAAGAGAGACTAGTAATTAAACATTATGTTTGTCAGCTGGAATAGGTGATCTATCCATTTATTACTCATTGATCATTTACAGTGGATTAGAAACTTCTAGTCGAGATAGTCTACGTAACAATGATAAGATCTATATATTTCTGTAAATTATTTTTATAGAATTTTATAGTTTGCTTTAGAGGTTTAAGCTTTTTAAAAAGTTGTTTTTTGTTTAATAAAGTGCTTTGCAACTCCCTTGATTTGGATCATTTGGCTTCAGACTGGAGATTTTGGAACTGAAATTTTGTAAGAGTCATGGGACTGAGTGGGAAGAGAGGAGGATGAGTTTCCATAAATGGGGTATCTAGAATTAGTGAGAAAGTAGACGCATAACACAAACGATCTTGACCACATTTATGGCTCTACTAGGCGACATGGGCTCTCTCTCCTCCTGGTTATCTGTGTACTTATTGATCTGGCCATGCTGGGCTTACGCTTGTCCAAGTTGCTTATGGGGCCAGGACCACTCTCTTCCTCACTTTTTCTTTATACCATAGCATCTTCCTACCTCTATTAAGTGTTCCACGTCAATGGGGGAACCTGTATGGGAGATCTACGTGTTTTTGAGCATCAGCATTTGCATGCACAGTTTTCGTTTTCCCACTTACAAAGGACACTTTCCTGCAGCATAAGAACTATTTCTTTAAAAATGATGAAACAAAAAGGCGGTCGTTTATAGTCCTAGAAATAAATTGGGCCTGCTAGCCCATTTAGACAGAAGCACTGATGCTTTCCAGGGGGTTTCCCAAAGAGTTTCATCTTTGCCTCCAAATCCAGGTTATACATGGTGAAATTGTTTTCACCGCCCCTTAGTATAAGACATAACACATAGCATTTGCTCCAATACTTAATCTGATTCAATGGCCGTGTGTTGCTGGCTAGATAATATTTCATTTCTTAGATTTTCTTTTCTTCTACTAACCCTATTCATTATCCTTAGCTTAAACTTCATAGCATGCAGTTGGCTGTTAAAAGCCATACTTATTTAATTTTGGCTCAGTTTTTTTGTTTGTTTGTTTGCTTTTTAGGAAAAAGAATTTGAGCATTTATTTAATTAAAAAGTTTATTGAATTTTTTTCATCTGTAGTCTAAATTACAGAACTTTACATCTCTTCTAGTCAAGTGGCTGTTAACAAGGAATGTACACCAGAATTAAAATTTGCATGCCAGGCCCTTCTGTAGATTCTGAGTCAAAAGATGCAGGGATATTTATGGAGAGAGGCAGTGTAACATGCAGTTGTGCTAAAGAGCACAAGCTCAGAGCTTTTTCACTTGGCTCTGCTACTTGCTTGAGCAACTTTCTCAACCTCTCTGGGCCCCCCGTTTCCTTACCTATAAAACCAGGATAATAATAGTGTCTACCACACAGGGTTCTTATAGGAACTAAATGGGTTAATGTGACGTGTTCTGAATATTTCCTGGCACATATTGATGTTACTGCTATCATTATGTCTTTTAAAAGCTTCTCGGGAGATTCTAATAGTCAATCCCAGTTAAGAGCTTCTGTTTCAGTCTTTTTGTGCTATAATTGAGAAAGCTGAGATTCAGAGAGGACTAAATGACCTTCTTGGAGTCACAAAACTAGGAGGTGGCAGGCCTGAGACTAGAGTTCATGTCTTCTGAAATACCCAGCTATCTTAATTCGCTTCTTTACTTTTTTAAGAGTAAATATAAATTCTATCTGCAAGTCTGCCCTTAATCACAAGTATGAAATATCTGTACTTCAGTTCCTTGCCAGAGAACTTCACTTTGTCCTCTCCACTGCCCAGCTCTTGTCAAAAACCGTTGCAAGAAATCAGATTTATGAAGAATTGCCTGAAAGATTTGGAGTTCCTTGTTCATTGCAGAGCTTCCCAACTTTGTCATGGCCCATGTAGATGAATAATATTCGTATTACGTTGTATTGGTGCTGTATTAGATTATAGTGCACTGCCATCAATGGATGAGGCTGCTCTTTGCCAGAGGTGACTGACCCCCCAGTCTCCAAGGGTTGATAGGATCAATATCTCCTCACACCTTCAACAGTGCTACCCCAGCAGCTATTTTCTGTTTTGAATTTTTAAGTAGAAAAGCACTTTAATCAGATATAATCTTCTATAGAACTGCATATAAAAATATTTACAAGTAGCATTTTTTATCATATGCTTTATAAGTATAAATTTGCGGCCGGGCTCAGTGGCTCACCCTGTAATCCCAGCGCTTTGGGAGGCCGAGGTGAGTGAATTTCTTGAACCCGCGGGTTCGAGACCTGTCTGGGCAACTTGGCGAGACCTCATCTCTACCAAAAAAAAAAAAAAAAAATTAGCCGGGTGTGGTAGCGCGTGCCTGTAGTTCCAGATACTTGAAAGGCTGAGGCGGAAGGATAGCCGGAGCCCAGCAGGTAAAGGCTGCGGTGGCCAAGAGTGGCCACTGCACTCTAGTCTGGGCGACTGAGTGAGACTCCAACTCAAAAAAAAAAAGTACAAATTTGCAACACTTATAAAGTTTATCAGAGAACAGTGAGACAGTTTTGATGAACTAAAAAATCTGAGATCGGGACTTCTAGATGACACTTGCAGAACAGTATCGGTAACATACCTAATTTAACACATCTAAGTTATTCTTTCAGTTTGGTTGTATGACATTTTTTAAAAATCCATAAGTAGCAAAAGGTGATTTTTTTTTTTTTTTAGTTGGAGTCTCACTCTGTCACTCAGACTGGAGTACAGTGGCCGCTTCTGGCCACTACAGCCTCAACCTGCTGGGCTTCGGCGATCCTTCCGCCTCAGTCTTCCAAGTAGCTGGAACTACAGGCGCGTGCTACCATACCCAGCTAATTTTTTGATTTATTGTAGATATGAGGTCTTGCCAAGTTGCCCAGGCGGGTCTCGTACCCGTGGGCTCAGGCAATCCACTCACCTCGGCCTCCCAAAGCGCTGGGATTACAGGCTGAGCCATGGAGCCCGGCTTACCAATTTTTAACAGCTCATTATATCTTGATATCTTCTTAAATTAATCTGACCTAGAAGCTGGAAAGAATTTGTTTCAATTGAATTCCTAGTAATACAACTGTTTCACACGTCTCATGATAAATATAAGAGTCAAACCAGGAACACCTAAAACTTAGCATTAGTACCAGTCAATGATGTCACTTTATTGTGATTCAAAATAGTAGTAAGCAATTTGTTATTATACAACTGGCTATTAAATCATGGTGAGGGTGTGTGCCAACTAATTGTACCTGATCTTGGCCCAACATTTGTTTGAGTGTGATATATGTGTAGGTCGTTTTTACAGTTTTAAATGAATGGACATGTGCAAACTTGAATTTTCAAAAGAATACCAATGCAGAGTTAAAACTCTCCTAATCAAAGACTCATTTTTGCAGAGAAATGGCAGGAGACACATTTGTCTAGCATCTATACTTGAAGCAACTTAATATAGATGTGGTCATCAGTGTGTTAAAATTTGTTGTGCCATATATTTGCCTGTATTTTCTATTATTTGTTTTTGTACGTAAAGGCTAAGGTGTAAAATTCAAATGTAACCCCTAAAGCACCTCTTCGGAGCCTAATTTGACAACCACTATTCTAAGGAGCATTGATTTTATCTCTGGATGCACATCATCATCAGAAAGCCTTGTGCATTATCCACAGAGCTATTTGCTCTGTAGAATTCCAGTACATGGGCCATAGGTGATCATTTGATCAGTCTCATGGCACATAGGGTGTTGCTCTTAGGAAGACCCACAGGAGGAATCTTCTTCTGGCCTTACAGCTGGGAAGAAAAATGGAACTTACCTTCATCCCAGAACTTGGTTTTACTCTAATGAACACGCCATTTCATAACTGTTGTATCTTCTTATTTTCACTACTAAGAAGTTCTGAGTCAACTTAACATCCAAGGTTGGCAGTTCTGCAGATTTCACTTTCCGGTTCACATATCTGTGGAAAAACTCTACTCCTGGGTTTATTTTCCCTTCACTCACCTTAAACTTCGTATCTATTTCTGTCTTGTGGTGTTGGATATATTTCTGCCAGCAGCCTGAAACTTTTTTTGGGAAGAGGTATAAATAAATGTTTCTCATGCTCTCTGTTTGACTACCCTTAAAATCACAGAAGGAACATTGCCTGGTCATCCTCTTTTGTCAGCTTGTACAGCAATCATTTTATATCACTTGGAAATGCTGACATTTTAGATATCTAATGGCATTTCCATTGAAAAGGAAAATCAGATCCCTTTTCTTAATGGTCCTACAAAGAAATAAGTAGATGCACAACAGTTCCCTGGACTGTCAATAAACATTAAAATCAGCAAATATTCCCTGATTTCCAGCAACTTTTAGCCTGATTGATATCTTTATTGAAAAGAAGGATTTTAAAAATGTGATTTTCTTATAGCCATCTCACTTGGAATTCACTTTGACCTTGAATTAATTGACCCTCTTTTTAATGTTTAAAGTCAGGAAACATTCAGCAACTTGCCTATATATGTGTTTTAGCTGCAGAAGTTTATTTTACCTGTGTTTTGGTTGCTTATTAAATCGCAACTTTAAATTGTTGGTTCTGGCTTACAGATCTCCTATGAGCTAGGCATCTGCTTTATTCTCTATCTGCTATGAGTTCCTGATAAATTTCTTGATAAATTTCCAGCCTTGAGCATGAAGGAACATTCTTCTGGAAGCAGTTTATCATGCCATAGTGGTGAATTTGTTTCCTCACCCCTGCTTTCTTCTCTTTTTGGATGTCTGTCTAACAGCACCAGCCTTTACTAGGCTTGCATAGACAGAAATGATGTATTGGTTATACATTTTTCAGGATTGTTTTTGCTTCTTTATAGGGTTCATTTGTACCTCAATCTTGTTACACAGATTTAATGGTTTCTGACCTCTGGTACTTCTAGACCAAGGTTTCCTCTGTGGGTCTTAACACTGACAAATGTCCATGGAAGACGAATTTTAATACCACTTGAAGAAAAATGAGGAGACACTCATAAGTGATCTTGGATAGCAGCAAATTAGGCAGTCCTTCAGTTTTCACTTGCATTGCTGTTACTTTATAAACCTCCCAACAGCACAATCTTGGGCGTGCTGCACAGTTGCCAGGGTGTGTCATGGTCCAAACATGTCTTTTCATGTTATGGACCAATATATGCCATAAAGACAAACTTCTTTGAATGTGTACCTAAAATCTGTGCACCCAGCAGCTTCCCACATCTGCACAAAATGCACAGGCAGGCCCTGCCTACAAAGACAAGTAAACTCGGGAGTCCTGGCTTAATTATCCCAAATGGCTTTTTCACTTTTTTTATTGTTCGCAAAGACTTTCACAAGTCTTATGATAGCTACAAGACCTTCTATTATCTACCCTTCTGTCCCCATAATTTTTCTGACTTTGTCTCTAGTTACCATCCTCCATAACTTCACTCCAGCCATAGTGGACTCCTTGGTGTTTCTTAAGCATGCCAGGCCTTCCAACACTTGCACTGGTTTTTCCTTTTCTACCTGCATTGCCCCTGGATTCCCTGACTTACTCCCTCATGACCTTCAAGACTTTGCCCAAGTGTCACCTTCTCAACGAGTCTGCATTAGCCACCCTTTAAAAAATTGTAGCCGGGCTCGGTGGCTCAACTTGTAATCCCGCATCTTGGGAGGCTGAGGTGAGTGGATTGCCTGAGCCCGCGGGTTCGAGACCCGCCTGGGCAACTTGGTGAGACCTCATCTCTACAATAAATAAAAAATTAGCTGGGTGTGGTAGTGCGCGCCTGTAATTCCGGCTACTTGGAAGGCTGAGGCAGAAGGATGGCCGGAGCCCAGCAGGTCGAGGCTGCGGTGGCCGGGAGCAGCCACTGTACTCCAGTCTGGGCGACAGGGTGAGATGCCAACTCAAATAAATAAATAAATAAATAAAAATAAAAAATTGTGATCCACCTCCACTTCATTTCACCTTGGCATTCTCGGAAATATTTGCAAGTATTTTTGAGTGGAGTAAAATGCTGCTTTTTATGGCACAAATGAAGGCTGGGTTATGAACCCAAATGTGTAACTGCAGAGGCATTGTTATCTTGACGGCCAAACTTGGGACCTTCTCCTAAGGTACATATATCTCTTCCTAGCTTTCTCTTTCTCCCTCTCTCCTCCTTCCTGTCTGTCTGTCTCTCTTTCTCTCTCTCATTGCGATGAGCAATTAAAATATCAGTGAATGTGGATTACTCAGTGCTGGGAAAGGCTATGATGAAAATGAAGGCTTTAGAATTTGCCTCAAGGATGAACTTTTTATTCTCCACTCTCCCATATATATATTTCTTATCCTGTGTTTCTCATCTATTTATTGTTACCTTATGTATATTTCTGTAGCACATTTTTATACTGAATCAGGCTACAATATATATATTTTTTTTGTAGTTTCAGTGGCTAGAAACAAATACATAAATCTATTAAGAAATGGTAAATAATCAACTACTTTGAGCCTCCAGTGCTTCATCAGTGACAGCAAATTGAACCAAAGATCGGGAATAAACAAGTAAGCACCTCATTTCCTCTCCCCTGGCAGAATTGCTCATTAATAGATGAGAACACTCTTTCCTGCTGCGCCTGGATGGGCCTCAGAATCCTTCCCTACACAACAACAACTGCTAGTAACTCATCAGAGTTGGCATGTAAGATGAAAGCTATTTGAAATTCTTGGCAGATTCCTTCCTGCTCCCTGATCCAAGAAAGAGAGAAATAAAGGGTTATTCTTTGTTTTTCTAGAGATCTGGAACCTTGCTTGTTTCAGCTTTTTTTTTTTTTTGATATTACATATCTCTTCATAAAACATTAATAAACTCAAGTAATCATTAACTGGAATATCTTCCAGTATAGTCAAGAAATAGGTTATACTAATTCATCAGATTTTCTGAGTATAGAGTTTTACCTTATAGATCTTATCTGAATTGTCAATTTTCAAAGCAATAAGATGCATTGAGATACATTTTCTTATTGTGATTCAGATATCACTTGCACTCTAGACTCATCATTAGGACGAATTATCATTGAATTATACTTGTGCTGAAGAGCTGCTTATGATAGATTTCTTGTCAATCAGTTGCTTCATCTCCAGGTCATTTGCTGTATTTGAACAGTGGGGATTGATAGTCATTAGACAAACTCTTCAGGCTCAACCATATAGATGAGAAGTCAAACACTTGAAACTATCTACATCTGTCAAAGTCATTTTGTTTCTACCTCATTTTTGCCTTTGTCCTGTGTTCCTTGCCGTCAGTTTTTTTGTTTTACCTTTGTTTTATCTTCTAGGGTATGTCTCTTTATAAGCTACCTAAGTCCCTTCTAGAACAGGACAGACGGTACATATATACAATATATACACACATAACATCTATATGTGTATATATACATGTACATACATAAATACATGCACACAAGTTTATATGGTTGAATGCATACATGGATAAATGTCATTTTTACTTCTATAGGTAAAATAATGACAAACATCAACTAGATATCTTTTAATTCCTCTGGTGAAGAGAATATTTCATTTAATTTTTTATTTTAAATACGTGGGATACAATTCAGGGTTAGATTATAACCTGTAAGTCCATCCAAGTTACTGTGAAGTTCATAATTTTATGTTAAATTAGATACCTTTTGAAATATCTTGTGGGGGATCATTTAGTATGTCAAATGCATATACCCCTTTGGGAAAAAAAATAGTATTTTTGTTTGGGGTAGATTTATATAATGGTTTTCTTTCTCACTGTCTTCTAAGTGCAATAGATAACATTCTTTTTTTTTTTTTTTTTTTTAATTGGAGTCTCACTCTGTCTCCCAGACTGGAGTGCAGTGGCCGCTCCCAGCCACCGCAGCCTCGATCTGCTGGGCTCCGGCGATCCTTCCGCCTCAGCCTTCCAAGTCACTGGAACTACAGGCGCATGCTACCACGCCTGGCTAATTTTTGATTTATTGTAGAGATGAGGTCTCGCCAAGTTGCCCAGGCGGGTCTCGAACCCGCGGGCTCAGGCAGTCCACTCACCTCAGCCTCCCAAAGTGCTGGGATTACAGGCTGAGCCACCGAGCCCAGCTTGGATAACATTCTTTAATTGGATCACAATTAGGAAAACTAGTTTAGGATAATAAAATCAGAGCTAATGGCTGTGCAGGCCATTGTTCTGTTCTAGAATGGTCAAAGCTCAGAAGTACTGCACCTGCCCATTCTACATACAGTGGATAGTGTCTAATTTGTTACTGTTTTAGTTTCCTTTCTCAATCATGAACTTTAAATTAATTGAGATAATGAATGTGAAAGTGCTTTGTAAAGTATAAAACTCTCTAGTCAAATAGGATCTGAGATATCAGTGTACTGTTGGGATAGATTTTAGATATTGTCCTTGAAATGTAGCAAAATTTCTTAGTTTAGAAATAAAATGAATTGTGTGATAATATATGTGAAAGTGATTTTATGTGGTGTTAGAGAATGGTCAGTAAAAATGTAATTCTCAAAATTATATGTTCTGTGGATGGAAATTGGTAGACAGAACTTCAAGGTGGTTTCACCCACAGTACTTAGGGTTCGTTATTTATACCAGTGCTTGTTGACCTTTACAGAGGAAACTGATTAGTCCTACTACTGTCTATGTTCATCACCATTCTGTTTTACATCGGTGAAATACATTATTGTGGCTATCTCTTATATCACTGGATCTCACACTGATGCTATATGTGGAAATAAAAATAAGGTCAAAAATGGTGTTTAAATAAAGAAACATAGTATGGGGTTATAAAACATGTTTGAGAACCTTGTATTTTGGTAAGATTGTGTTTACTTTGGTGGTTATGTGGTTTGAAATGTCTTATGACAAATGATGTTTGATTTTTCATTGAAACTTTAAACCATTAGACTTATTACCTCTACAGAGGCAAGAGCATATTGCTTTAGTATTCTAGCGATTAATTGCCAGATCTTAGACAGGAGAAGACATTCATGGTCCCACCTCTGCATTAATATGAAAAGTGATTTTATTACTTTGTTCAAAGTCATTCATTTTTTTCTTTGATATTTATTTCTCACATGATTTAAATTAAAGACTCACTGCCTGATAGTGATTTTACACCTTTTCTTCCACTGGTGATAAAAAGAAATCTTTTTAAAATAGTATTTCTAGAAAAGGAATCAATGAATTTTCTTTTGTAATGATTCTGTTTCAAAGTTTGCTTTTTATAAAAGAACTTCTGCATCATATTTTTTAATTTAAATTTATTAATTCAAATTAAAAATAAGAGTTATCTTTGATGTGTTTGGAAGAGCTTTTAAGAAATTTTATTCAGGACTCTGCAGTGTTTAGAGGATATAATTATTAAGTAAAATGAGACCACTGACTTCTGTTCTTCAGTTCTTCCATTACATTGCATTACCTTCAGAGTTTTAACTTTTAGAAATGGCTTAAGACAATGGAAAGTTTCAGTAATAGCATTCATCATTGAGAGAGTCAATATCATGCATCTCTTGCTTGCTGGCTGTCTTAACCCTAACCCCATTCCTCTGTTTGTTAATGTGTCTTTAGAAGGAGTGGACCCAGAATGGAAGGCTGAGCCACTTTTATAACATGGGAACTCAGGTCAATTTAGATTAAATTTTAAAATGGATATAAAAGAGATTTGGATATTTCCTGTGATTTATCTCTATTTTAAGGATATGTTCTGATTATTATTTTGTATAATTTTGATAAGCAAAATTTCTATCTTAGGAAAATGGGAAAGCAGGCCACGATTCGAAAAGAATGAACAGGTTGGCCCCAGGTCCACGTCAGAACTAGAGGGCTTACTGACTGCTGCCTCTTTTGGTCAGTGTCTATGTCATTTCCAGCAGTTAAATATTTTTAGCATCACATCTGAATTGACGTAGTCATGTTGAGGAGTATATTCCTATGGTAAATGATATTGTAGCCCATCTCTGATAAGAATTGTAAAGACCCAAAACAAAAGAGGTCAAGAACTGAAGCTTTAGCTAAATGTTTTTCTTTTTAAAAGGGGCAGGCAGCCGGGCTCGGTGGCTGTAATTCTAGCACTTTGGGAGGCTGAGGTGAGTGGATTGCCTGAGCCCGCGGGTTCGAGACCCGCCTGGGCAACTTGGCGAGACCTCATCTCTACAATAAATCAAAAATTAGCCAGGCGTGGTAGTGTGCGCCTATAGTTCCGGCCACTTGGAAGGCTGAGCCGGAAGGATCACTGGAGCCCAGCAGGTTGAGGCTGTAGTGGCTGGGAGCGTGCCACTGCACTCCAGTCTGGGTGACAGAGTGAGACTCCAACTCAAAAAATAAATAAATAAATAAAAGGGGCAGGCATTGGAGAAATTCAGTGGTTGAAGGGACTCTAAGACTAGAGAAGCCTTCCAAGATCTGGGGAAATTTGTTTATCAAGTAATTCAGCAAATATCTGTTGAGATACTATGCTAGGTTCTAGGAGATTCAAGGTGAAATTAATCACACTGTCTTTCACTCTGACAGTCACTGTCTGCTTGTAATATTCATTTGACACCGTGCTTCATATAGCCTGGACTGTTAGAGTGATACCCAACCTTCTTGAAGTTTTTTTTTTTTAAGGATGTGGGGTACAATTCAGGTTTAGATATACAAATGGTCATTGTACAGATGAAGTTTGGGCCTCACTTTGGTCCTCACTTCACCTGGTTTGAGATCAGGTACCCTTATTAATGAGTTGTGCTCCCTCCCATGCCCCACAGTTTTCCTCTACTTCCAATCCCTTATAATTGTTCAGGGTCCACTTATGAGTGAGAACATGTGGTACTCAGTTCTTTGTTTCTGTGATATACCACTATTATAGACTCTAAATCCATCCAGGTTACTGTGAAGTTCATAATTTTGTCCTTCTTTATGGCTGCGTAACATTCCATCATGTTTATGTACCATATTTTTTTAATCCAGTCCACTTTTGATGGGCAGCATGGTTGGTTCTGTTTTTGCTCTTGTGAATAATGCTGCAATAAACATACATGTGCAGGTATCTTCTTTATATAGAGTGATTTGAGTTCCTCCAAGTAAGTTCCCTGAAGGGGGATTGTTAGGTTGCATGAAAGGTTGATTTTTAGATCTTTTAGGAATCTCCACACTGTTTTCCACAGAGGTTTACTAGTTTACACTCCCACCAACATGTATAAGTGTTCCCCTCTCCCCACATCCACTCCAGCATCTGTTATTTTTTGAGTTATTGATGATGACCATCCTAACTGGAGTTAGATGATATCTCAGTGTGGTTTTAATTTGCATTTCTTTGATGATAGTAAGGCTGAGCAAGAAAAAGAAAAACTCAAATAAACACAATGAGAAATGCAAGGTATCAAATCACAGTGGACCCCGAAGAAATAAAAAAAATTATCAGGGATTATTGTGCACACTGTATGGAAACAAAGTTGAAAACCTAAATGAAATAGAGGCCTTTCTGACATCACACAACTTCCCAAGGTTGAAACAAGAAGAAATTGAGATATTAAATAGACCAATAACAATCCAAGAAATTGACCCTGTCATAAGAAAACTACCTACAAAAAAAAAGGCCTGGATCGGCTTTCCAGCAGAGTTCTACAAAACATGCAAGGAGAAGCTGATACCAATTATACTGAAAGTATTCCAGGCCAGGCTCAGTGGCTCAGCCTGTAATCCCAGCACTTTGGGAGGCCAAGGTAAGTGGATTGCCTAAGCCTGTGGGTTCAAGACCAGCCTGGGCAACTTGGTGAGACCTCATCTCTACAATAAAATAAAAATAGCCAGGCATGGTAGCACTTGTCTATAGTCCCGGCTACTCAGAAGGCTGAGGCGGAAGGATTGCTGGAGCCCAGTAGGCCGACGCTGGGGTGGCTGTGCGCGTGCATGCTACTGTACTCCAGCCTGGGCAAAGGAGTGAGACTCCAACTCAAAAAAAAAAAAGTATTCCAAGCAACTGAGAAGACGGAGCTCTCCCCAAATCATTTTATGAAGCTGACATCACACTGATACCCAAACAGGTAAAGATCTAACAAAGAGAACTACAGGCCAATATCCCTGATGAGTATAGATGCAAAAATATTCAATAAGATTCTAGCAAATCAAATCCAATGACACATCTCAAAAATCATCTATCATGACCAAGTAGGCTTCATCCCTGGGATGCAGGGCTAGTTCAACATTCGCAAGACCATAAATATAATTAAATACATCAACAGATATAAAAATAAGAATCACATGATTTTTATCATTAGATGCAGGAAAAGCTCTCGATAAAATCCAGCATTCCTTCTTGATAAAAACCCTCAAACACCTAGGCATAGAGGGAACATACATCAAAATAGTAAGAGCCATCTACAATAAACCCACTGACAACATATTGCTAAACAGACGAAAATTGCAAGCATTTCCCCTGAAAACCAGAACAAAACAAGGCTACCTACTTTCACCCCTCCTGTTCAACATAGTGTTGGAAGTCCTAGCTAGAGCAATCACACAAGAGAAAGGTAATCAGGGGTATCCTAAGAGGAAGTCAAGTTATTCCTCTTGGCTGATGATATGATTCTATACCTTGAAAATCCAAGCGAATCTGTCAAAAACCTTGCACTGATAAAGGACTTTGGCAAAGTCTCAGTACAAAATCAATATGCAAAAGACAGTCACATTCTTATACATCACAAGAAACAGACAGAGAACCAAATAAAAAGCACAATCTCATTCTTGAAGTTTTAAACCTGGGCTGGGTGTGGTGGCTCACACCTGTAATCCCAGCACTTTGGGAGGTCGAGGCAGCCAGATTGCTTGAGCCTGGGAATTTGAGACCAGTCTGGGCAACATAGCGAAACCTCACCTCTCCAAAAAATTAGCTGGGCATGATGATAGGTGCCTGTAGTTCCAGCTACTTGGGATACTGTGGTAGAAGGATCACCTGAGCCCAGAAAGATGATACTGCAATTAGCTGTGATCGTCGTGATTGTGCCACTGCATTCCAGCAGCCTTGGTGACAAAATGAGACCCCAACTCAAAAAAAAAAAAAGTTTTAAACCTGGCATTATAAGAAAAGGTTATTCCCACTATTCATGGCTCTCTTCCAGAATGACAGTCAAAATATTTAGCAGTTAGCACAGACTCTCACCTGTCAGAGTGAACACCAGCAAACTGAATATTGTCCCCATTCTGCCTACCCATGGAAAACTTGTCTGATTTTTTTTTTAATGGCATTTTAAGGGATATGATTTACCTGTCTTCTCAAAGAATAAGTAAAAGACAAAGCATACGAATTGGAGTCTGTTTAAAAACAGAAGACCTGGTTTCAGAACTTGTACCTACCAGTTACTAGCAAGGGTTGCTTGCAAGCCAACCCTTAGGAATGCATAGAAAGTTTAGTTTCTTCATCTTTAAAATGGATATGGTGTCCCATTAAATATGAATTTCTAATCCTTACTTCAGGTCCCCTAACTTTAGTCACGTGTGGGCAGTTTTAGGTCCCCCATAAAGAAATCTTCACTGTGTCCTCAGAAACCCCACTAGTCTCCTTGTGGACTTACTCCTTCTGCCTTTCAGTGTTGGTGACACACTTTCCCTACTCGCTCACATTTTCAGCTGCTTTCTATAAACTGATTATTTCTGTTATGGAGACATCTAGTGTAGCCCTCTTTTCTGGTCTGTTGCCTTATATTTCTGTCTACTAGACTCTAGGACCTGAGTGTCCTACAGGTTATTCCACTTAGCTTTGTGAATTTCAAGATAGGAAGAAAAAAGGTTCTACTTTCAGTTCTACTGAAATTACTGTGTAACCTTGGGCAAATTTGCCTGAGACTTAGGTTCCTTTTTAGTAAAATAGGGATGGAATACTAACATTCAAAGATTATTTTTAGAGGATGGATAGATGTATCCTAGCTGTCATGTAGACCACCAAACCCATGGACACTCATAGTATTAATAATATTAATATACATCAACATTTCTTAAGGATTAATAATGTATTGCCTGTCCAGTGTGGGGGGGGTCATTGTATACCAGGTGCAATTGAGTCAGCTTTTATTTGAGCATCTACCATGTGTCCAGCACTGTGCTAAATGGTGGGATGATGTGACGCTCAACAAGCAGAGCCCCCTGTAGCTCACTAGAACTAACTTAGCCAATTGTAATACTAGGTTTTCTTTTTTGTCTTTTTCTCTGGTCTAGTATCTAGACTGAATGGCAACATGTAGTAGGAACTTTCAGTAGATAGTTAGAAATGACTTCATTGTCAATGTTTTGCCATTTCAATACACTTGCCTTTTGAAAATTAAAATTTGACCTCCTCCTTCTGAATGGTCTGCATAGGTTAAAATTCCTAGAGAAGTAAATTGCTACTTTTCTTAGTAATACCTGCAGCTCTTCCTTCCCCCACCTCTCTGCTGCCTATGGATTACCTATTTTACCGACTTTACTGGCCATTGTGAGGATTATGTGAGACTGTTAGTTTTGTAATTGAAATATCAGTAATGGGTCTGTTTTATTGATTTCATCTTGACTTTTTAAAAATGTAACTTTCAGGTTGATAAAAAAGAGTCCTTTTAAATGTAACAACTATTTCCTTAATTCCAAGTTGTTCAGATTCCTAGTTAATTACTTTTAATATCTTTAATCTTGGACCAGTCAAAAATAACTTATATTTTCAAAAGATATGAATGAGCATTTGGCCAACAAAGGATAGGATAAGAAATAAACGTCATTTTAAAATATGTATTGGCAACATCCTACAGCATTGTTTTAAAAGCCAGCCTAATTTCATTCAGTAAATTCAGTTTCTTGTAGCTTATGTTCTTGAACTTTGAAAAATATATTATCCAATTTGCTAAATTAATAACACAGGAGGAGTAGAATAGATATGTTGTCTCACCTTCTGAATGAATTATTTTTAGGTTCTAGAAAGGGGTTTCATTATAATTATTCTTCTAATGGCAAGGCAAAAACTGTAAAATCGTATTTTACTATCACAGATGCCTCACAAGAAGCCATTTTATATCATCCTTACTTCCATTTTCTCTGGTTGATAATTAAATTTTACTCCAGGTGACTCACAGCAGAGGTCAGAACTTCCTATAATGGCAATAATGCACATTAATAACTGTGTGGTAGCCAGTAACACGATCCTTAATTAGAACCAGTAATCCGATAGGCTTAATAATGAAACAGAAGGCCCCACTGAACTTGTTCCATTTTCATATGCAGACCTAGGACAAAGCCGTGAGTATAATTTGGCTACAATAAGACAGCAAAATGTAGTCCAGTGCTGCCACAGTGCTAACTAAAGTCAGTTTTGTCATCTTAATGTAGATTTGATGCTTTTAATTTTGTAAATTTATGACATCCAAAGAAAATTTCTGAAATGCAGAACAGACATCTTTGATGATACAAGTAATAAACGCTCTGATTTTATTTTTAGAAATAGTCACTGGGCTCGGTGGCTCAGTCTGTAATCCCAGTGCTTTGGGAGGCCGAGGTGAGTGGATTACCTGAGCCCGCGGGTTCGAGACCCACCTGGGCAACTTGGCGAGACCTCATCTCTACAATAAATCAAAAATTAGCTGGGCGTGGTAGCGCGCACCTGTAGTTTCAGCTACTTGGAAGGCTGAGGCGAAAGGATCGCCGGAGCCCAGCAGGTCGAGGCTGCAGTGGCCGGGAGCGGCCACCGCACTCCAGTCTGGGCAACAGAGTGAGACTCCAACTCAAAAAAAAAAAAAAAGAAATAGTCAATAGAAATCTGATTATGTTTGCCTAGGATCTTGTGAAAAAAAGAAATTCCTACCTCTATGAGGGATTGTACTTTGTCCCCTCTTGGATGTGGCATTTGATTGAAGTGAAGATTTTTAGCCCTGCTGGCAGTAGTCTTCTTCCTGATGTAATCTGTAGATGGCAATATTGCCCGGGATTGTAGTTTGGTCCCTCCATGCCATGGTAGCTTCTTAGTTCCCTTATTCCAGTTCTTGGGAAATAATCATTTTTTCATACATCACTTGGAGATCCCTAATTTCTGTTGTAGTAGGATGATGACAATGTAAGATTTTTCTTATAAAAAAAGGATACTGGTTTTCCCTTCTGTAAGGCTAATTGATATATGCCTCTTAACTCTGATAGGAGCAGATGATGTGGGTGCTTCTTGGAGTGAATGTCTATCTGGCCACTAAGAATAGGCTGTACTTCTGCTGTAATGCTGATTTAATAATCTTAAGAGGAGACTTGAGTGTTTGAACATTTAAATACTGTAAATAGTTAGCTGGCACTATTAACAGGAATATATTGGCCTTAAAAGTAATCTCTTTAGTTGGGTTTTTTTTTACTTTGTATTCCACGTTTTGCATTTTTATATTATTGTAAGAACACTAGTGACAGCTATTTAGATTATTTTTAAAATTTTTATGAAAATATAGATTTAGATTATATAGATGTTTAAAACAAAATAAGAACATACTTCTTAGAAGATTATTTTGCCTCCCAAAGCATTAATAGGAGCCATTTTCTTTGAGGAGATGGGGTTAGATAGTTAAGACAAATTTCTATAAATGACAGTAATAAAACAGGTGTTCATAATTCAGGACATCTTTATTAGCCCTTTCAAAAAACAAATCACTAACACTTGATTTCACAGATGAGTTTAACCAGGTTTTAGGACCAAACTTTAAGACTGTGAAATGAAACTTATTTATCATTGCTGGAAAAAAAACAAATGGCTTAAGAAATGTCTCACTAGCTTTACTGAACCTTTCTTTTCGAAAGTAAGTTTTCTATTGAATTTCCTCAATATTACTAGTAGGCCACATAAAGTATTTTAATTTAGTCATAAATGTTTGAAAACATAACTAGATTGGAGGTAAAAGTCCAACTTTAGGTCTTACATTCTTTTATTCACACAAATGTTTATTGTTAGAGATGTGGAATAAAATTATTTGAACATCTTAATGTACCTTGCTGGTTCGATTTAGAACAGAAAACAAGTGGTAGCATAGCTCAACTACCCTGTCCACCCTGCCCTATTTAGGAACACTCATTTCTAGGTAACCTTAAGAACAGAGACAGTGTCCATAGATATTATCTAATTAATATGTCTTTTCTTATGGTTTATTGTTTGTGTTTTCGGTTCTGATTTCTTTCTGGACCTGGAACTTTCTCCTCACAGTGAAAATGAGATCCCCCTGCCTCTTTGACGTGGTGTACTTGACAAGTGGTACCAAGTATTCGGCTTCAGGGTCAGAATGAAGCCTGCACCTCAGGGTTCCTTCTCTCTATAAGAACAGGAAGATGGATGCTGGGCAGAGGGAGAGTCATCATGGGGCTGGAGGTGCCTGTCAGAAAAAGGGTGTTTGTCACGACATCATCTGTAATGTTTAAAAACTGGAAAAAAACACAGTATCAGAAATAACGAATATATAGTGTGACCATGAAAACATGTTATAGTTATTGCAAATATTACTTCTGAAGAATATTTACTGGCAAAAAATTTTCATGATATTAAGTGAAAACGATTTAATACATGCTCAACAAGATTCCAATTTTGTTAAAAATTCTCATTTATCTGTCCACCCAATCACGTATATTTCTTTATAAATTCTAAAATAATTAATATTTTTTCTAATTTTATAAGCAATTTTTAATAATTTTGAATAAAAACATTTTATAAAAGAAATTATAGGAGAAATAAGAGTAGACTATGAAAATATACTTAAGCACTGGATTAAGGATCATCATTTGGGGTGTGACACCTTCTATGAAAGTTGACTGGCAGGTGTTGATTACTCCTCTAAGACTTACATGTGTTTTACAATAGCAAGTTTTCAAAATTTTTCCATGTATTTACTAACATACATATAAGTATCCTAGTTTTCTGAAACATTAAATTGGAAGTTTTACCTTTTCATTAAGGGATGAACTCCTAATTTCTTTACTCTGATTTAGGGGTTTTTTTTCATGATGATAATAACAGTTTGTGTAAACTTCATAAAACTATGTGTCAGAAAATTTTTATTATCTGCATTTCTTGTTTGTTGAATTTGCACCTGCTTCAGATCTTCTCCAAGTGTTGTTGACTCCTTACACCCAAGCCTCCTATAATTTCTGTCACTGTTACCTCAGAGATCTCCTTTCTTTCCTCCTTTTCCCCCATGTACTCAGAGGTCAGCTGCTGTATTTCTGCTGTTACTGGATTACTCCTTGGAGAGGCAAAAGCTGGTATTGGGCCTCCTGGGAGTATGTTTTGAGAAATTCTTGTTTTCTGATGTCTTCCAAAGTCTCATATCCAACATAAGAAAATAAACAAATAAACTCAAAGATATTCCTTTTTAAAGCTATCAGTGGTATTGAACGGAATTATAGATGTTCTCAAACAATTGTCTTATCTGGCAATTATAATATTTTGATTTATAATCTTTAAATAATGTTGATCCATTAATCAATTATAGGAAAAAATGGTACTTTTTAATATTTTTTCTCAAAAGCAATGTAAGTCATGAACTGGAAAATTTTTTATAGTATAGAAAGGAAACTAAGAATCAAAAGTAATCCCATTGCAAAAAAACCTAGCAGTTTATTGGTTGATGTTTAAAATAAGTATAGTTAATCTAAACTGAGCTTTAAGATCTACACAACAGAGCACCAAATTTTTGCATGTATATGTGTATGTTTCTAAGAATGACAGTGATTGATGGAGATATCAGAACCTAAACTACAGGCTTCTGAAGGGCAGGAATGAAGAATTACATAGCACTCTGAATATTGTGAGCATCTGATGAGCACTAATTATGATCTAAACATCATCTTTGCAAGGATAGAAGAATAAAATAAATATCTTTAAAGTATACATATTTCTGTGTAACAAGAAAAAAACCCTGTAAACTAAAACTGTAATTCTAACTTGTACTAACTATAGCTTATTGCAGTTTACTTTGGTCACAAAGGCTGTCATATATATCTGTATGTGTGTGTGTTTTTTTAATTGCATCTCTCACACACACATATGTAAAGGTATATGGCAATACTGAGCAGATGCATGCTGTATTCATTTTGTTTGGGATCCTTTGCAAAGAACCCTTTTTTTGAAGACATACCATAGTGTGTAATAAATATACTGTTGTTTTTCAGTTCCTAAAACTGTGGCAAAAATTAACTTACAAATGCTATTCCTAGAAATTTTAGATCACCACAAGTGATTTTAGAGCATCACCATAGCTTTGACATCTGTTTGTTTCCAACTACATCAGAAACACAGGAAAAACAAGTCACAAGTCATTGTTACCATAAATTTCAAAAAATAAGAGCTCAAAGTATTTGTTTTCCTGGGATTTTATATTGAGTATTATTAAAATAACTTGTTTATCAACTTAGAATTTATGCTGAGAGATCTTAATGTTATTCATAGTGAAAACACACTTGTTTCAGTGGAATAGAATAAGTCGTGTTACGGGTGAAGGAAAAAGGAAAAATGTCTCTGTCTGCTTGAATGATATATAACAGAATTTTTCTCCAGAGTATGTACAACTGACTTCATGGCTTTTTCTTTAACAGATCCCCACCTTCCCCTAGTGCTGAGGGACAGGGGGCAAGAGATATGATTTGGCACAGGCAGGCCTAATCAGATCCTGGTTGCCTATTATAGTAGCTAGGTGGTCCTGGACAAGTTGCTTTTTCTTTCTGACCATAGTGTTCTGGGTTCATAAAGTGGGGATCAGAATGCTTGTGATGAGGATTACGTGAGATAACATATGTAGCACTGGACAGGGCCTGGCAACAACAGAGAATGGAACGATTACTGTTTGCTTCTTTCTTTTGTCTCAGCTCCTCTTTTCTAATTGTCAAGTGATTGGTTATTAGATATTGTTCTGTGTTTACCCAATCTTCTCTGCCTTTTCTTTTCACAGTTTAACTCTTTTTAAATTAAAAATCAGTTCAACTATTATTTATTAAGCAGCTATTATGTAAAAGCCATTGTGATAGGTAGCATAAGACATAAGAATAAGACATAGTTCCTATCCTTAACAAGACTAAAATATGAGAAAAAAGTAGATAGACAGACAGACAGACAAATGAATATGATGACTGCTTTTTCAATGAAAAATTAATATCAGATTTGGTTGAGGAGATGAATTTGACCTGCAGGTATTGTACACTTTTATTCAGACCCTATTTAGATGGACAGTAGATTTTACTATAACTTTTTATAGCACACATAAAATTGAGTATTCTATTCTCTATTCTGTTGTAGTCACTACAGTAAAGGAGGAATGAAAAAATGTGCAATCAACAAGGTCTAACTTCCCCAGTTATATCATTGGATGGAATCTCTCAGAGTCATTTATTATGTACCTTATAAAGATTTATGGAAAATGTTTTTATTACGTTCATCATGTGTTTATTCCCTAAGTTTTGAATTTTAATTTCCAAATTACATGTACAACAGTAGTTTTACTTTTTGAAAATCTGTTGTTTTATTGCTGATTTCGTGCTTTACCTTTCCGTAGAAAGGGCTGTCACCATTTTGCAATTTAATAAGGATGACATTCTTGGTACTGAGGTGTATGAAGGAAAACTGCAGCCTACATCTTGTGTTTATTGCTGTCTCCAAAGCTTTCTACCCATGTGTGCTGTTGTATGCTTACTGGGAAATTGTTCCCAGGATACATGTACTATTACTTGTGGATGTTGTCATCTGTGAAGGAATACCCAGCCAGGGGTGAGTGGGGCTGATATCCATCTCACACTCAGTCACCAAGTCCTGTACTTGAGAGGTTGCCTTCTTCCATAGAGGTACCTTTGTCTAATTTGCAAGAAAGGTGCCCAGGAGGCTACCCTGGTTGTTGCCTTTACATCATGTGGTGTAGCATATGGTTAAAATTTGATATCTGAGACAAGTATAGATCACAGATCAGCAAGATCAGTTGTCTTCAGATTGTCAACTTCTTTTTTTTTTAGACAGTGAATAAATATGCAGTCCTGCCCCTATTTTTTTTTTCTTAAAATGAAACTTATCAAATGTATCATTCTGAGAAGAGATCTCAGATCATATATGTTATTTATTTCATTCAAAGTATATGATTCAAGCCCTAAGAGTTGGGGATGATGACGGAAGTATTACAGAATGTTCTGCTGTGCCATTTATACCATGAGACTCACCATAGAATCTTAATTTATACCATTAGAATCACCATAGAATCTTATCAAGTAAGTTAAAAGAAAAATGCTGTTGGGACTTTGTGAGTAGACCTTGCTATTCAGGCATTCTCAGGGTTTGGCCCCAACGGTGAGTGATTATCTCCCTGAGCCCCAAGGTTAGAAAAATAACTTTAAAAGTGCAAAAGTTGGATTCTTGCCCCAACATGAGTCTACTTTAGAGCAACTACCATAAACAACCTAAAGTAGTAGTTGGCAGCTGTGTTAGCCATGATTTAAATGGTGCCAAGCTACTGTTTCCCATGGCAAGGGAAATGTTGAACTGTGAAAGAGGCAATAGCCCATAAACATGTAGGTTTGTATGCACAACACAGTGGCCACCAGCCACATGTGGCTTCTGAGTTAAATGTGGCTAGTCCAAATAAAGATGTGCTGGAAGTATAAAAAACACACACTGGATTTCAAATCCTTAGTAGAAAAAATGTTAAACATCTCTCCTTCATATTCATATATGCATTACATGTTAAAATGAGAGGTTGCCTTCTTCCATAGAGGTACCTTTCTCTGCAACCTGGGAATTGGGCGTACTGTATTGAGTTAAAGAAAATATTATTAAAATAATGTCAGCTGTTTTTTAAAAATGTTTTAATGTGGTTACTAGAAAATTTAAATTTACTAATGTGGATCACATTTATGGTTTGCATTCTGTTTCTATTGGACAGCACTGATTAAGGTATTTTAAGAGAAAAATAGGGGAATGTGTATATGGTTTCTTCATGGTTTATATCTCACAGGATAAGATGTCCTGTTCCTTCTTTTTTTGTTAAAGACAGGGTTGTCTCCACACTGAAACAAGGACGTGAAGTATCATTGACTACATGCTTTTTTCCATTCTGTGCCTACTCTACAGTTTACTTAGTATTTCTTTTGTTTATGACTTTTCTATGTAATTTTTGCAGCTGAGTCTTTGTACATATTCTTAATAATTTTCTTAGAAGAAATTATTTCAAGCTTTGAATCACCAAATTGCCCTCCAGGTGTGACCAGTTTGCTCTTACCAGAGGTGTGTGCTTGTTTTGCCATTTTCTCTGCAACCTGGGAATTTTCTTTTTTTGTTGTTGTTGTTATCGTCTTTGACAATTTGATACGTAGTGTTTATTATCTTGTTTAGAAAAGAGAAAACAACTGAATTTTATACTCTGACATGAACTTCTCAGTGTAAAATAGCAGGAGAAAATGGAAGGACGGTTTATCCTAACCCACTTTGGATAGAGGTTTGAATTAATTGTCTGTGCAGAAGTACATCAGACTCATGGCCATTCCAAATTATATTTTTAATGAATGTCTGGTCCTCTTTGTCAGCCATAAAGACCCTAAGAAATAAATAATATAAAATGCATGGAATACCTGGCAGGGTGAGTTTTGTGGGAACCAATCCATAAATGTGCTCTAGAAACAAAACTAAGAACAGTTAACATTGCATGTAGTTTTAGAAGTCTATAATGAAGATCCTGGGGAAAAGAGTCCTTCTCGACTGGGAAGTTTTTAATTGGCATGGCTACATGGGATATAGTTACATCAGGATTGCAAGTCCAATTAGCCAAGAGTTTACGAAAATCTTCTCTGTGCTTCCTGAACCTGAGAAGAACAAATGAAAAGAAACCCTGAACACACTTTAGCTTTCCTTCTTTTCATTTAGCAAGAGTAGAAACAAGTTTATGTTACAACATTGATCCTCGCTCTCGTTGTCTGCGGCACATTAACATTTTTCACATACAACAATTTGAACAGTTCCCTAGGAGTTTGCTGTCCTGTAATTGTCATGTCTAGGTTTGCTATGCGGTTGTAGCAATAAGAGCAGCTCAGCCAATTGATGAATTGGATGTTCCTAGAGAGTGTTTTGCTTCTTCCTTCTCCCTGCTCCATATTCTTGAGTAGAGCTTGTGGTACTGCATATTGTTATACCTTTGCTTTCCCCCCCCCCACTTGGTTTGTTAGTTGGATAATAAAATAAGTATATTCAAAAAATGTTTCCCCCCCAAATGATGCCTTATGCATTACCTTGTCCCCCTTTCAAGTGATGGATAGTTCGGTCATGTGCCATTTCTCCAGGAATGATTTATTTCTTTTTGCTGAGTTTGTGAGTACAAACCATATTCTTTAGATGGTTTAGATGGTAAACATTCTTCCTCTTCCTCTCTTCTGCAGGATGAGTTGGGATAGATTTTAATCCTCATTGTTTTGCTTATGTTGTGTGATGAACTGAAGGGTTTTGGCTCTTTTTTTCTGGGATAAATTTTTTTTTTTTTCATTTCAGAATAAAATCTTAGGTATCCATTATAGTTTTAAGTGTTTGGCTCAAAGGCTATAGTTTTGGGTCCCCCCCTGCCCAAATTACCCTAAGTCTCTATTTCTGGCAGTATACGTTTAAAACTTGTGATTTTAAACTTAGCCTGGAATGGTGACGAAAGGATTGAATTTGGGTTTGAAACATTTCAGTTTCATCTCCCTAAAAAAGAGGGTTGTGTCGCGTTATTTCCTTGGCTCTGCACGTACTCTTCATGGCACAGGTCGGATCTTGGCTCTGGTAACGATGTCTTCCCTTTTTAGCCAGCAGTTTCTTTAACACACACAGTCACTGGAAGTGACTTCAAGTGACTATTCCTTTAGGGGGAACCTGACTCAGACTCATTCCTTTTACCGAGGACCCGCCAAATAACCTGGTTTTCTTTTTGGTTTCTTTCTACTGCAGTGCAGCGGAAGAAGATGAGTCACTCATCCCCTCAGTGTTAGTTGCCTTTCTTGTACAACAGAACTAATGTTCTGCCTTTGCCAGGTTGCCACAGGCTCAGACGAGATGTATGTGTGAAAGCCCTTGTAATCTGTCAAATGTGGCAATACTTTTAAAAGTTTGTCATAGAAGTCAAGTACTTGTCATAACGTCTCTCCTGGTTCTTACCCTAACTGCCCACATGTTTTTTGTGAACTCATATAGAAACAACACATTCTCCCTTTGTTAGCTCATTTGTTTACTCAAAAATACTTTGTTGAGAACTGAAAATACATTACTGCGTCTTACTCTCCTTGTCTGTAAAAACCTCCTTACGTAATGTTGTGTCAGAGAAATGGAAATCTTTGAGTTCTGTAGATAAGTACTCTATGAATAGGTGGGGGATTTCCTTATTGGGAAGAACAAACATGTTTATAGAACTTAAGTCTCAAAATAATCACTGTCAGAAAGGATTTACAGATGTGGGCATCACATTACCCTGGTACTAGAATAGGTGCTATACCACTCGTGTTTTCATCTATTTAGAATGAATGCATCTTATATCGCTGTTTTCTTTAAAGTTCACAGTTCAGGACTTAGGCCAAAATGTTATATGACTTCTTCCTCTGAAGTATTTGTTGGTTTTAGAGAGACTGATTTGTTACTATCTCCTGTATTTCCATTACAGCTTTTCTCTGATTCTTCTGTGATTATGTCTTGTATTTTATGCCCAGCTACTAGAAGAAAATTTGATTTTTCATTTAATGGACCTAAAGTGCTCATTCCCATCTACCATCCACCCCCTACTTAACTTGCCCCTTGGTCCTCCTGTCTTATTGCTTCTATCAGTGAAGTACACAGATTGGGAAGGTCTTGGAGTCAGGTCTAAGAATGAGCTGAAGCTTTAAGGCCATTGCTTGCTTTCTGAGTTAAGGTGTTTGTGAGAGGAAACAAGCAGGGACCTGGAGCAATTAGTGAGTCCAGTGTAGGCCTGGGTGTTAAGGGGGCAATTACCACCTTCCTCTGGTTGTGGTTTAGAACAGACACTGGCCTGTGGAAAGGTCCCAGACTGACCTGGTGTGGCCTGACCCAGGTAAAACAGAACAAATATTTTGATAAGCTGAGCTCTGAACAGTTAAGTAGTAGAAATGGTACTTAGTTTTTATTTAGGACTTTGTCATGTATTTTACCTCTATTCTAAAACACATATCATGTTCCTAACAAGGAAATAGGAATTAGTGTTATTAGGATCACAATATGTTATTTGTAATATGTATTTGTCAAATGAGCACAGGAGAGATAATCACATCCTATTCCTGCTTTTTCCTCAACTCACCTCAAAGAAAACCTACCTCTCCCTGTCCCCAAACCCTATGTCAACCCCCAGCAGCTCCTAGGGAGGTCTGCAGAGTGAATGAACCTCCACCTAAGTTGCTTTATATCTTGAATCCCATTTTAATGCCAGAGATGGTTACACTTACTCTTTAAAGTACTTTATACTTACTTGAAAAGAACTACATATGTGTGTGTATATGTGCACATATGTGTATGCTTATATGTATATATGTAGTGAAGGTTTCTGGCTAGAGTCTTTGTTACCATGTCTTCATTGATGTTCTAGTGCCACTAGGAGCTCAGCTTCCTTTTGAGGATTCACTCCTCTCTGGTTCTAAGGGACCTTTTTAAGGATCTATGAAAACCTGCATTTACATTCAGGACCTGTTTCTCCTTGCCTGTTTAAGCATACAAAGTTAAGTAAGGCCTGAACAAAGCGGGAAAGGAAGCAGGAAGTCAGGGGAGCTGAGGGTTTGTGTTCTGCTGATTGAGCAGGGTAGTTACAGGAAGCATGAGGAGACATCATTGCCCAGAACACACCCATTTCAGCTGAGTCCTCGAGACATGGGAGGGAGGGACACTAATCAAAGCCTTCTCCCTGATGGATTTTTTTTCTTATGGGGATTTTTTTTTGTGGCATGGTCAGTTTGTAAACAATTTTGCAGAACTTCAGTGGACCTTTTTTGTCCTAGTTTATAAGTTGAAATTAAAATAAATGCTATACAGTGTGTTTTTTAAAAGATATCTTTGCCATTATTCTGTTACTCAGTAATTCTGTATGTATAACCATTTATTCTTGTTGACATTAATCTTGTTGCTCATCTAGTCCAATTTCCTTTTCAAAGCAGGGATACCAAAGCCCTACCCACGAACCCACCATATTAGTGATTTTCCAGGTTGTTGCATTTTAAGGACCAGTGAAATTAAACAAAAATAATTATGGTTAGGGTCCAGTATAGAGTTAAGATTTTATTTTGTCAAAAAGAACACAGTCTGAAATAACCATCATCTTTTACCACCCTTAATCAAAAGAAAGGCCATTAATTAAAAGAAAAGCCATTATAATACAAAAAGTCAGAAGAACATAACTTCAAAATACATTTAATTTTTTGACAGATTCACTGCACATATTTTTTTGTTTATTTCACTACTGACACACTGGTGATCGTCTCCTCCTAGGTTAGTTTTTGTGAAGCACTGCTTTGCAGCACCCTTCCTGACCCAGACTAGTTCTACTTGAAAACTTCTGGAGTAGCAAACCTCTCTACTTAGGTTTCTATCAAGACCTTCTTTACAGTCTTTCCCTTTCTAGGCAGGCATCTCTAAGACCTTCAGTTATTTCTCCTCACAGGCTATGATTTCTAGCCCTTTGTTAACGGTGCTCACTCTCTCTTCAGAAAGCGCTCAGAAGACTAGGCTCAAGGAGATGTTTCAAATAATTGCATTTGGTGTAGAAAGCACTCTGTGAAAGCAGGCTATCATTACTCATTTATTTATTCCTCCGCTCCTTTCTTCTGAATGTTGAATGTTTACTATTTGTCAGGCACTATGCTGAGGCCTATACAAGGAGGAAAGCGAACAGTCCAAGGGCACACACCTAATGGGGATGACAGCCATGCAGATAATGGAGCCGTGAGCTGAGTGCTACACCAGGGTGCTGTGTGGACAGGCTGCTGTGGGCAGAGTGCAGAGACGGCAGTCAGCGCAGCCGGGAAGGTCAGAAAAGGCTTGCTGCTAGAGAACGCCATTAAACGAGTCCTGCAGAAGGATGCTAGATTTCTCCAGTGAAGGAATGTCTTAAAGGGCAGGAAATTAAGATGGAGCAGAACAGGACAGAGGCCTATATAGGAATATATAGGCAAGCTGGAGCTATATTCGTTCTTAGGGCTGCCGTAACAAAGTATCACAAACTGAACAGTTAAAACAGAGGATATTTTCTAGAGACTAGAAGTTCAAAATTAAGGTGTCAGCAGGGCCATGCTCCCTCTGAAACTTGTTGGGGAGAATCCTTCCTTATCACTTCCAGCTTTGGCAGCTTGCCAGCAATCCTTAGTGCTGCTGGCTTGCAGCTGCATCCCTCCAATCCCTGCCTTAGTTGTCACATGACTTTCTCCCAGTGTGTCTCTGTGTTCATATTTCCCCCTTACGAGGACACTGGCCACACTGGATTAAGACCTACCCTGAGAGGCTCATCTTAACTTGATTAAATCTGCAAAGACTCTGTATTTCCAAATGAGATCGTCTTCAGAGGTCCTGGGTCTTGGGTCTTTGACATATCATTTTGGGGGACACATTGCAGCCCATAATAGTAGGTGTTGGGGAATGGTGAGCAGAAAGACCCAAGAGGACACTATCTTTCTGTGATCAGGCGCATGTATTTTTCTCAGTGCTACCTAAGTTTTAGTTATTCAGAGAACTTGAACTTGTGTTTAAAAACCTCAGATATTTTCATGTGAACAAGCCAAGGCTTTTTCTAAATTTGTACAGTTGATTTTGAATCCTTGGAGCTTATGTGTAAGACTTATTTTTCACTGTTAAATATTACTGTATTGGCTTTGGCCAAGTATTTGTTCTAGCCTATTGAAATAATTTCAAAGTGTTACCTCTAACATCTTATACTCACCATCCTTCCTAGCTTTGGGACATTTATATATTTTATTAAGTGTGCCACCAATGATCTGATTTATTCCGTTGTTTAAAAAAATTGTTTTAAGTGTTTGCCAAGAACTAAGCCCTGTAGCATATCCCTAGAGACTTCCCTTCTTGTTAACTGTGATCATTACCATAATCTATAAATTCACTTGTTCAACTGGTACCCACTCATCCAAACCAAATTTCATCTTCCCAGATTTTTTTCATCGAATCCATGAGCAAATAATAACTTTTTTATTGAACTCAAGTCAAAATATACTATGTAGCATTCCCATGCAGCCCTAATTTCCTCACTGAACCCCAGAGTAGAAAGAACAAAAGTTTAATATGCATGACTTGCTCTTAAGGACTTCTTTGTTATTTGTTCTTTTCACAAGTCTCTCTAACCTTGTTTACTAATCCACTCAAGAATTTTGCTTCAGATCAATATTAGCCTTACCTGCCTTGAGTTTCTAGAATCTAGTGGGGGTTTTTGTTCACCTAAAGAATCTGAAGCGGTTTGCCATTCCATCAAAACTTCTCCTGTTATGCAAGATTTCTCAAAACAACTTAGAGTAGAAAATGCTTACTAACTACATGTAGATGAAAAGCACTTTTAGCCCTGATCTCCATACACAGCCCCCACTTACAGAGTACAAGCAGAACATCTTCTGGAAAACACAGTGAATTCAAGCTATATTCTCAATATAGTGAGGCATATTACCTTCATTTGGGATATGGTAATTGTGAGAAACTGATACTAAAGTGATTTTACAGCATTTGGTGCTCTTAGTTATGTTCTTTCAGACAAAGATAATTCCTTTCTGGTTTTCTTAAGTTTCAAGATTCTGAATTTTTGGAACTGTACTGTTCTGCCTTGGCAATGATGGCTCCTCTTTATCTGCAATATCTAAGGACAGTGTAGTTCAGAGGCAAACCAGTAGGAAATCAATATGGAAGCCTATGTATCCTTTTCCATCAGATCTGCTCTTAGAGCCGTAACTGTTGTCACAAGTGACCTTTTGAGCCAAATGTCTAAGTTTAGAAACATCAACTTTGCTGGCAGACTGTGTTAGCATTCCCTTGCTTACACAGTCCAAGTGTGTCTTTTACGAGGAATACATTTATATCTTATCCCCAAATTTCTTAGAGCTGAAGTGAGTAAAATAGATAACATTTTCCTTGTCAGTCTGTTCTTCAGACTGGCTTTTCAAGGTCATGGGGCAGTCAGGATTTATTACTTGAGAAAAAGATGGGCTGCAGTTGGAAATCGATATGCTGGTGCAGAGTTTTGAATGAAAGCCAACATTAGTGTTCAGTCTAAAGAAATGTCCAATTTGACTCCTAGCTTGTATCAGAATCAAGAGAAATTTCTAGGTAATTTTGCATACTCTGTTTTAATAGTTTCAGATAACTCTGTTTTGCTTCAGAAAGCATGTTTACTTTTACTCTCTGTCATGCTGTTCTTGTTTTGAATGAGACAGTCATTTATGGTTTTCAGTTTTGGAGTTTAATACATTCATTTTCTACAGACTGACACAGTTCTTTGTGTGTAAGATTTCTAGTTTTGATTTATTTAAAAAAGAAGTGATGAATTTGGAGATAATTGAAAAATAATCTAGGAAAAGCTTTTCTGGGTTTTTTTGTTCCCCCTCGCCCCCAGCCTTTTACAAGTTTTAGGGGGATGCTAATTTTTAATCCCATGTTAAACTCCTAAATTATATTGCTTCCTTCCTGTGTTTTTATAAGTTAAAGTAGGATAAAATACAATCAAGGTCATGTTGATTTTCTAATGCAAAATGTAGTATTCCCCTTCTTCCTAACACTGCCAATGTCCCCTGATATCCCACATCAAACACTGTTGGGGAAAATCATATTACATGTTATATTTTATTCTTCAACTAGTGTATGTTGAGTGATTACAATATGCAAAAACAAAAAGATGGTGTTGAAAAGTAACAATAAAAACAGTAGGTCTCCTTTTCCTCAACATTTTGCTTTGTAGGTATCCACATTAGTATCAGGATGAGAAGGTAGTTTAGGTCAATCCTTCAGGCGATAGGGTACTTAGAAAGTACCCTAGCATTTATTAGTTGTTGAATATACGCTTGTGTCAAGCACCATGCTGGCCCCTTAACAACAGTGCTGTGCGGGAGATGTCATCATACCACTTTACAGATGAGAATGCTGAGGCCAGGTGACCACACCAGAGTCACAGGGATGGTCATTGGCCATATCAGCACTTCAGGACAGGTCTCTGTGGTGGAAACTCTATCTTCTTTTCATGACAACATTGTCTTCCTTATAATGCAGTGTAGTTAAGTAGTGTATAAACATGAAGGTGAGATTAACAAAGCAGAGGAAACACATTACAGGCTTTGGTAGGGGAGAGAGAGAATTTAAGGAATAATCATTGTCGGTTCATAAATTCAATTCAGAAGTAAAAGACCACTTTCTAAAATCAAATTGCCTTTGCTTTCAAAGTTGGACATTAATCAGTGTTTGAGACTTTTAGGGATTCATTTTTATGATAGATAATATACATTTTACTTGCAAAATTCCAGGCTTAATTTTCTGCACGCATTGTTTTCCTCTGACATATTAGTACTTAGGAGCACTAATTTGGGTCTGACCATCTGTGACTGCATCCTTAAGTGCTGCAATACAGTGACTTGTGGTAAAAATATTGTCATAAGATAATGTAAATGACCTTTTGTGTGCTATGTGCGCTTAAAAGATCATAAAATAGTGTAAAGCTACTTTACCTTGATTGCAGATCATAATAGACTTAATGCTAAACTATAATAGCAAATTTGTGTAATAAATTAAATGCTTTATCATATGCTTTTTATTTAGAAAAAGGGTTATGTTTTTCATAGACTATGGCAAAAAATGCATCTTAGCCAATTTTAATAAGCTAGTTTTAATGTTCATTCTATTCGAATTTTTTAGTTCAAGTCATACAATAAACAGCATCAGTTGTTACCTTTGTCTAGCATTTATAATGGATTCACCCAGGAATATTGGTATGAAGTTCTATATTTAAAGAGTAAAGGTTATTAGTCTCAAAATCTGGGTGCATATGACCAGTTTTATTTGTACTTTCAAAGGTTGTGTTATTCTTAAAATTTCAGTGTTATGAAAAATCAGGTATATGGATATCTATATTTTCTCTTGAAAAAATGTGACTTTGTCCCAGAGCATTTGTAATTTATTCACCATCAGCTCACATATGCTGCAAAGCAGCCCAGCTAGCCCAGGGTTAGACCACATGAGGATGGTCTGAGTTTCTGCTAAATCATCTTGAATCTGCAGGCTCTGCATCTGTGACTGGAGCTGAAATCTCTGTCCTTACAGGAGAGTTCAGAGAAGTGAACTTGGTAGTTTCTTTTCTCCATCTTCTAAAGTCACAGTGGCTTTCCATAGCACAGATACCATGGATTATTTGTCTCAGATATGTTGAATTAAGCATTTAAGGCTCCTTCAATGAAGCTCTTTGTCTAAGTTTTGTCTGCCCTTTAGAACCTTTCCATCCACCCCTTAACTCTCCTCATCCCTCCGTTTAAATTTCTTGAACCCATGAGTGTTATTGCTGGAGGACAAAAGGCAAGAAAATAAATATGATAAAATGTTGCTTCTCTTTCTGCTAATCCTAGACATATGATTTTCACTAATCTTGCTAGAATTTTGCTTTCATCATTCCATTTTACAGTTGCAAAACTTCCGACCTCATTCTGTTCCCTCTTTCCTTTTCTTGGATCTCAGGGCCCTCTAAGACTTTTTTCAGGTTTTCTTCCTCCCTGCTGCATAGGTTTGCATTAGTTTCTTCTGTTAATCATCTTCTGTAGCCCACCTGAATTTCTGTTTTTCCCAAAGTCTTTCTCAATTTGACCTTCCTTCTTTGTTTATGCCTCCTTTATTTAGCATCTGTGAATCGAAATCTCATCTTTGTAGTTATTATTAAAAATCCCTGACCAGGCGTAATAGCTCACGTCTGTAATCCCAGCACTTTGGGAAGCTTAGGGGAGAGGATTGCCTTAGCCCAGGGGTTCAAGACCAGCCTGAGCAGCATGGCGAGACCTGGTCTCTACAATAAATTTAAAAAATTAGTAGGACATGATGGCACACACCTGTAGTTCCAGCTGCTTGGAAGGCTGAGGTGAAAGGATCACCTGAGCCCAGCAGGTCAAGGCTGCAGTAGCCTTGATTGTGCCACTGACTCCAGCCTGGGCAACAGAGTGAGACTCTGACTCAAAAAAAAGGAAAGAAAGAATCCTTTACATCCTTCAAAGTATTATCCCCATTAATGGCAGATGTGGCATCTTATATTTTCATAGACCTTGTGTGGTAAAGGGCATACTATCTTCATACTGTAAATATTTATGAGTTGCTTTCTTGACTTGATCTCTTCTTTCTTGACTGTACTTAACTCTCCTGTGACCCATTCTTCTTCAGCACCTAGTTTTCAGTTGTGTGACCTTTAGGTCTGCAGTATTTTCTGCTACTCCTCCTACTATTTTATTTTAGGACAAGCATTCTCCTTTAAACCCTGGCTTCAAGTTCAATAGCATAAGAGGTAACTTCCTGTCCTACATATACCAGTAATCATTTATTCAAAGACACTCACCACAAAGTGGAAGGGACAGTTATCTAATGTAAGAGTTAAGCCAAAACAACTGAATGAAAATGGAATCTCTTTCTGTACCTTTAATATTTTTGTTTAAGTTATCAGGGTGAAAAAGATAAAGTCTTATGTGTTGGATATTGACTGCTTAATTTAAAATTTTAACACATCTTGTATCTAAAAATCTTACCACTTTCCATACCAAGTAAATAAAGAAAATAAACCAACCTAGGCAACATAGCAAGACCTTGTCTCTACAAAAGAAAAAAAAAAATTAACTGGACATAGTGGCACACACATCTAGTCCCAGATACTCAGAGAGACTGAGGCAGAAGAATTGCCTGAACCCAGGAGGTTGAGGCTATGGTGAGCCATGGTGGTACCATTGTACTCCAACTTGGGTGGCAGAGTGAGACCATGACTCTAAATAAATATTAATAGCCAGCTGAATTATTCAAGGTAGTAAGGATTCAGAATTAAATGAGTCACTTATCTAGTGCTTTGAGACCTCGTTCTCCAACAAGTTTTTTTTTCTTTATTAGCTGAACAGCTATGCAAGATGTACAGATGTACTTTATATAAAGTACTTTATACTTTGTGTTCCTTCCCCTATCCAACCACTGTTAGAAAAGCTGAAGCAAGTTTTCGGAAATTCCCTTTTCCTGGGAGGCCACTGAAAATATAAAGCAACAACAACAACAAAAAAGCACATTTAAAAAGTACATATATAGTATCATCTGTGTGTATGCCTCTGTGGGTATAAGTATGAAGGTGTGGAGGGTGTGTATGTGTATTTTTTTCAATTCCAAAATAACAAGGGGTTTGGCATGCAATCCTCATATTCATTCTCACCAAATAGATATATGAGTTATTCTTTTTAAACTTTAAAGCCACTGCCTCACTGATATATAAAGCCACTGCCTCACTGATATATATGCTCTGTTGGGCATCTTACTCCACAATACGATCAACGTCATGTATTCAGAAGGTCTTGAGGCAAGTAACCGCTTCCTAAATGTCACCAGCATCTATCTTAAGGACCTTAGCAGTTCCAGGGTCTGCTCTCATCCCCTTACTCATTTGGAGCTGTGCAAAGTCAAAGTGGAGATTGCTTTGAACCTGTGGAACAATCTGTGATTGGTGACCCAAGTTTCTACAGCTGTCAATATGCTTGGCCTTTAAACTCAAAGCAGATTTCTTACCTCCAATCTTTGCTACTTATTAGCTGTGTGACCTTGAACAGGTCCCTTACTCACTCTGCTTCTAAGCTTCACATCTAAAAAGTGGGGTAATTCTATACATACCCAAAAGGTTGTTATGAAGATTAAAATAATTGGCCTAAATCGCTTAAAACAGTGCCTGACATAGGAGTTATATACATGTAAGTAATTACTTTTATGAAACTCACTAGGTCATAACATTTTGCATTGTTGATGTTTTGTTCTTTCTTTTTCCTCATTTCAATCTCGTTCCTTTTCTTGCTGATTATTGTCGTTTGCACAAGCACAGTCCATCTTATGGGATGTGTCCATCCCTGTTTGTCCTTCAGGAGCCGTTGAGCCATTAAAACAAACAAAAGCCATCATCCTATATGCATGAACAATTTCTAGCACTTCTCAAACTGAAAGTATCTTTTTTTGCTTACATTATAAGTATACATTGTTTTCTTACTGTTGTTTTTAACACACTGATTGCTTTTTCAGGTTTGATAATGTTCCAAAACTAACACAAGCACTGCAAATGGCCCCACGGTGCCTTAAATGAATTTATAACTGAAATGACCAATTTTAAAATAACTTATCAACCATTACCGCCATCTGTTGGTGGTGGTTGGAGTGGACTCCACTTTCCAGAGCTCTGGTTCTTAACTGGAAATCTTCAAAAGCTCCCAGATTCCTAGTAGAGGGGTGTGCATGTGGATAGATAGATAGATAGATAGATAGATAGATAGATAGATAGATAGATAGATAGATAGATAGATAGTGTGCATGCACACATTTGTACATACACCTTAGATAAAGTCTATAAGAATGCATACCATATTCAGGGCTTCAGGTGATTTTAACTTTTCAGCCTACTTTTCTGAATCCTATAATTACGATAAGCATGTGTTTCTTTTGTAATTAAGATGAAATTGCAAAAAAATATATTATTTAAGAGGGACTGAGTAATGGAGGCAGAGAAGAAAATTAAGCTTTATTTACTCAATTTAAACTGAAATATACTTAGATTTTATATTACAGCAGATTTTAAAAAAGGATACATTAGTAGAAGTGGAGAAATGAGTAAACTATGCTGCAAACTAAAGAAATTTTAGTAGTTTCTAAGCAAAGGATTTATAAGCAAGTTCACTTAGGCCAGTAGAAATTAAATGTGAGTTTTGTTATCCTCTCCCTTTGAAATTCTAATTGTTGTGTAGTCATGTCTCTTAAATTACTCTTGATCTTTTTCCTGTCAGAGTTTCCTCTGGAGTGGATTATCTACTCTGAGCAAAGAATATTATAATCTGGGTAGCCCAGGGCTGTGGTTTGAGCCATGCTACTTTGAAGCTGGATAAAACCCAAAGAATCTTCATAGTCAGATTTTTTTTTTTTTCTATCCAAATCTATGGCTTGCTTTCTTGGACATGCTCTCCTTGGTGTTCTTAGGGTGTGAACTCTGCCAGTGAAAAGGCCTGTTTCTCCCAGTACATCATATGTCCCTGTTCCTTAATGATGTTTTTTTAAACTACAAATAGGAACAAAGGGAGGTGAAAACGTGGTTGCCTTAGAAAATTGTACCCAAATATCTATCACTTTTGTAGGCACTGGTGATTGGCATAGTCTAATTAGAGTCAGGTTTAATGTTAATTGTCTGTAATAGCATTCCCACCCACCCCACCCCACCCCCATTACCAAATCTTACTGCAAGTAGAACTAGTAGAGGGAGATGGTGACTGCTCTGTGCCTTGTCACCCCTTATCCCAGTCCCTGAGGTGCCATCTGATTGATGGCTCTTCCCCATATTCTAGATCTAGACCTTTTCTGGACCTTTTCTCACCCCATCCAAACTCCTTGTCCTGTACTCCATTCTTGTAATAAGTGGCTGAGTCACCCACTGAGCCACTGGCTCACTTGGCCAAGACTTGACAGATTTAAAGTGTTCCATCTTCCAGTTTGGGGATCTGTATTTTAATGCAGTCTCTGTGCTAGGAGGGGCATAACGAAGTGGGAAGCCTAAAAGAGAAGACACTTTAGGAGAAGGAAACCCTTCAACACCCCTCAGGTAACTCCAAATAAGCAGCTTCCTGATCCACTTGTTTGCTAGAGGCTAGTATGCAACAGCCCCACAGGGAGAGTGGAAACTGTTCTCCAGTGTTCTGTGAAAATCAAGTCTTTCAGTCTCACCCCACGGCTTGTAATGAAACTGGTAAATTTCAGAAATCTTTTTTATCCTACCTACCTTCTTCTGTCTCTTTATCCCTCTTTCAACCATAAGCCACGTGTTTTTTTCTTCAGTTTAAAGCAAACAAATAAGATCTTCAAACAAATAAAATTGTGTGGGCTTGGAAAATGAATATTTCAATACCACAGTAGAAGAGACTTTCTGTTTTGTTCCTCTTTTATACTCTTACTGTATAAGGTAAACATTGTTTGTCAAAATCATTTCATTGATAAGTTGTAGTAAAAACTTAAATGCTACTCATTTTTGAGCTTTGGAATTTTAGGCAAGGTGTTAGGCTCCAAGCATCTATGAGCTTTTGTTTTCCTATATGCACAAATGGGAATAACAGCACCTACCTCAAAAGATTGTTGTGAAGTTAATTAAATAAGACCATATGTGCATCATATGCAACTGGCACAGTGCCTAAGGTGTAAGTAGGAACTCAACAAATGTAATCCCCTCTCTGGTTTCTTATAAAATAGCCAACTAAATAGTTAAAGAGATTGGAGATGGTTTCATGAAACAGGTTCTTCCAGTTCAGCATGGATAGAATGGGGTAATGCAGAGGTGGAAGAGACATGCTTAAAGTGGTGTGTTTGAGGTAATCTAATGCAGCAGGCAGGGTTGGAAGAACCAGAGACTGGAGGCAGGGAGAACTCTTATGTGCTTTTTTGCAAGCGTCTAGGCACAGTGAAGGGAAAGGGTGAATTTCAGAAACATAACATACCAAAGACAAAACAGAATTGTTGACCAACTGGATTCAGGAAGGCCTGAATTGATAATGCCTCAAGGGCCCTGAGCTTGATGGAAGATTGGGAGAGTGGTGCTATTAAATAAAAGGATATGGAGAGAGACAGGAAAAGATGTATTTGGGTGCTGTTGCTGATGGGATTTAGAAAATGGTGGGCTGGAGGTGATAGCTAGATATTTAAGCATCTTAATACAATATTAAGGCATTTAAGTAGAAAGAGGAAAAGAAAAAAACACAAAGCTCTGGGATTAAAAAAAAATAAAAAACGGGCATCATCAGAAGAGATTCATTAATTAAAACAGTGGCACTGGATGAATTTCCTAAGAAAAGGAAACACTGAGGACCAGGTATTAAACTTGATTAAAGTACTCAGTTAAGGAGGAAGAGAAGACAACCAAATAGGCAAAAAACCCCTGAAAGAGGGCGAGAAAGGTGGATTGAAACCTGGAGGGCCCATCACAGAGGCTGAGAGAGAGGTGACTGGCATAGAGGACTAATGCCAAATGTAGCAGAGATTGAAGAGAGCCAAGACCAGAGAGGATATGGCATGGCTAGAGTTTCAGCACTACCAAAAGCCTTTTCCCTTTTTCTGTTTCCACATCTTCCTTTCTCCATGTCTTTCTCTGACTTTCCCATCATTAAATGTTGAAAGCAGAACCAGAAATGTCGAAGGCCAACTCCTTACCTTCTCCTAAATTGCCTTTTTTATGCTTGTTTGCAAAAAAAGTCTTGAACTCTGAGACCTCAAGCCCAAGTCTCTTAATTTCTGTGACTCTCAATCCTCTTACTCTAAATTAGAATCATACCAATTTCCCCCCTTGCTTTTAGAAAGGTATGAGGCAGGGAAACAATCTAAAAATACTTTCATGAAAAACTTGTACAAATGAGAGAATGCTGGTGTCTTAGTCCATTCTGTGTTGCTATAAAATAATACTTGAAGTTGGGTAATTTATTTTAAAAAGAAAAATCAAAAGAGGTTTATTTGGTTCACAGGTCTGCAGGTTGTAGAAAAAGTGTAGCACCAGCATCTGCTTCTGTTGAGGGTCTCAGGAAGTTTCCACTCATGGCAGATGGCAAAAGGGAGCCTATGTGGTGAGAAAGAGAGAGACAGAGAGGAGGGAGGAGCCCAGGCTCTTTTTAACAACCAGCTCTCACGAGAACTAGTAGATTAAGAACTCATTACCAGAGGAGGGCACCAAGCCATTCATGAGGAATCTGCCCCCATTACCCAAACATGTCCCATTAGGCCCCACCTCCAACACTGGAGAACAAATTTCAACTTCAAATTGGGAGGAGTCAAAATCCAATCCATAGCAGCTGGTAAATATCAAACATATAACCTAGGTAGATTAATGGTTGCTGAAAGGTAGTCATTACATCACTTATTTTTTCTCATTTGTGGGTCTTTCCAGATTTCTTTTTTAATTGTAAGCTTAGTGATCTGTGTTAATGTTGTTTTAAATACTCAGAATCTCTATAGAGAATTGAAGATGTTTATACAGCATTATGCCTCTTGGATGTAATTGTCATTTGACCTTAAGTTATCTTTACTTTCATGCCTAGTTAGTAATCATTTGATTACATAGAGTGAACATAGGGAAAATTACCTGGAGAGAGAGGTGGCGTAAGTCATTTGTTTCTTCTGGATAAATATATTTTAGTTTTTTTCAATGAATAACATAGACGTCTACAGTATTCAAAATGGTTTAAAATGCTTAGATTTTGACTCCTCCCAATTTGAAATATTTCCGTTTCCTAAAATTCTTTTTAGTCCTCAAAGTCATTATGAGAAAGTTAACGTAGAACAGTGAAATTTTTAAAGTTAATATGTCAGCAAGTAGATTATAAATGAGGAAGCTTGTGCCTTGGATACATGAAGTAAGTTATGTGCATTTCCCAAAGTCTTATTTTAATATTTTTTATCACAAAACTCATTTATTGGCATCTACTCTTACTTTGATTTTTAAGAAAATTTTTAAGAATTATTTTTCAGGCTTTTTCCCCTCCACTTTTAAAAGGCAAGCATAGATAACAGTGCTTTTTTCATGGCCTGTTCACTGAGAGGATGTGGGTTTGGTACATGTATTTAAATTATACTGTTCCTTCATTTTCAGGAGTAGTGCACTAAATTTTAATGTTCTACATTTTTCCCATATTCTCTAACATCTATGGCACATAAGGAATTTGAACCCATTTCTCATAAAACCCTCATAAAATTAATGATTAATCCCTGATCCATTATTTTGTATTCTCGATTGCCCATTTCTTTTATGCATGTACATACACACAAGTTAGTGAGTATACTGTGTATTTATTATTAGTGAGTTAGAAGAGATGTTAATAACTATATTTCTATAAACATCTTAAGTAAAAAAAGATCTGTTTTACACCACTGTGTTAAACATACTTGTGCACACACCCTTCTGTGGCAATCTAGAGCCTTGCAGTACTGTCTGCAGAACCAGAATGGATAGATGCCAGCAGCTTTCCTCAATGCTATTTCATAAAAGCAATGTGGATCCTAGGACATTACTTTCCTTTTGCAATTTTGTAACCTTACATTTGGCTTTATATTGGACACAAGCATATTGTTATTAGAAGAAAAGGTTTGGTTTTTTTTTTTAATAGAGCTTGCATCCCATGTTTTTGATCCAAGATTGTCAGGTAAGTACCTGATTCCTCAAAATTGAGCATCAAACTACAATCCCAAGATTGAAATGGGAGACCTAGCCATTCCCTTTTTTTAAAGTTTAGTTTTGAGTTTAGAATTCTCATTTCCTGTCCCTTAGAAAAGAACATTTTGTACTTTAAAGTTTGCAGATGTTTGAAAAGGATGCATGTTCTTTGGACTTAGACATTTATAAGAATTCATTGTAACTTCTTTCTCTTTCTTTTTAAAACTTTTTTAGATATGGGAAAATAGTCTCCACGAAGGCGATTTTGGATAAGACAACAAACAAATGCAAAGGTATGTCTTCTTGGCTGATTATTTGCTAAATGATAGCTTTAGAAAAATAACAGAATTTTAAACCTGATCTTTGGTTTCAAAACTACCTCCGTTTTATTAAAAACTGAATCTTTTATGTTACCCAGTCCTGTCTTGCACAGCATCAGCATATTGCTTACGTTTGTCCCTGGTTGAGTTTTGGCCAGAAACCCAACAGCAGCTAGCAGTTTGCCAGAATTCCAGATTTGACGCCAGTAGAGTTAACATGCAAAATACTGGTTGGCATTTAGCCTCTGCTTTTAAAAGGGGAGTAGAGTTAGAAAATAGCTTTTCTTTCCTGAGTCTGAGGAGATTAGAGCTGCTTACTGAAGACCATTGGACTGTACTAAAGAACTGAAAAGATTACATATTGTGCAAATTGGCTCTATTAATTAGAATAGAGTAGTTTTAAGCAGTCCTTAATTACATGTTTCAATACTCTCAATTGTTCTCTGCTGAATGCCTGTTGACAATATTGGCAGCGGGGAGGAGAAAACCATTTTCACTGACCAAATTGTAATAGGGAGGGGAGGTCATGCGCCCCTTTGAAATATGCTGCTGCATTAATTTGATGCACTGACCTTCAGTTTTCCATGTAATTAGGATGAGCTCATCCAGCTCCATGAGCTGGAAGAGGAGGCGTCTACAGTAGGCAGCTCTGATGCTCTGTGGTTCTGACTTTTAATGATCCAGCATCTTAACAATAGGCATGTGATTTCTAGGAAAAGGGAAGAATAGAGTCAGCTGACTTTGAATCTAACTACTGACCCCATGAATTGAAGTAAGTTGACAGGAATAGGCAGAGAAGGCAAATCTCCTCATTAATTAGACCCCAGTTTTTCAAGTAGTGGTGCCGGGGCAGTGGCTTAGCACAATCTGTAAAAGGCAAAGAACATAAATGAACCCTATGGTAGGGCCTCTCCTTGTAAGCCAGCCATTTTCTTTCATCTAGACTTGAAGTGGTTCATTGTATTTCTGTCTCTTCTTTGGAGTGTCTAAATTTAAAGGAGCTATTGTGGCAAATAACTAAGCCCATGTTTAATCAACATGGCACATTAAGGCAGTTTTGCCTTGGGATAGTGAAAAGAGCATGCTTTATGTAGAGTGGTACCCAGTAAATATTTTAAATGAATCAACTGGAGAGTCAAATGGTGGACTGAAATGCATATGCTTAGTAACTAGGATTCAGTCTTATTTAGTATTTATAAATGATTTGGGAGAGTGAGATACAGAAAAAATATTTGGGTTTTATAAAGAAAAATAGACTCTTGCCAGCATAAAACAGGAAGCTGATCTCAAACATCACTTTCAAGCCAAGAGAGAAACCAGAGTAAACAAATGATTTTAGCCTTACCCAACTTCCCCTCCTTTTCTTTCCCACCCCCCCAAAAGAGTCTTCCATGGAAGTTCAGTATGTTAAAAATGCAGAGCTGCCCTAGTTAAGTGAGGAGAACCAGAGGTCTCCCTGACTGAAATATCCACCATGCCCCTAAGCTGAAAACCACTATTATACACTCTTCTCCAGTAGCAACCTATTCCCTAGAAGCCAGAATTCCACAAAGAGCTCGACATGATCTAGAAAAGGTATGGGAAAAAATAAGCTAATGCTAAATCAAACATATTGTCATCATGCAAACCCATGACAGTTGGGTTCATAGATAGATGGAGAGGTTTATGGGCTTCTAAATAAGGGTAAGAATAATTCAGAACCAATTTTAGATATGACAGCTCTCCTGGAGACACCTTCCCTTAAAATGGGTCTTGGGAGACACTGCTACTGTGTGTGTGGGCAATGATAGAAACCTTCCAGAGCTGTCTGCCTCACAGGAGCCACCTAGCAATACGTGTCCACAGATATCAGGTGGGTGGGGTGGGTGGATGAGTGAGTGAGTAAATGGAGAAGGGTAAGCAAGAGTGGGTTTATACAATCCTGAAAGCAAGAATGAGAAAGCTTGTGAAAAAAAGTAATTTTAGGACAAATGAGAAGAAATAACATTTAGCTTATATTAAAGTTAGATAACGTATTACCCAAGATAACTTGACATGATAGGTAAGTATATAGATGATTGATTGATAGATGACTATGGATAAATTAATACATAAGAGATTATAGAATATTAGTGTAAATGAAAGGTGCTTGTGTACTGACGTTTTTGAGATTAAACAGATCAAAGAATTTTATACATGAAATGAGATCTTAGAAGCCCACAGAACATTTTTTGTCACAAAACGTATTTTAGAGCCTCTATTTTAAGCAGAATTAAGCTGAAGAAAATATTAGTGCAGATAACATATACCTTAATTGTTAAGTTTAAAAATTCACAATTCTCTACAACTAATCAAAAAATTAGCCGGGCGTGGTAGCGCGCGCCTGTAGTTCCAGCTACTTAGAAGGCTGAGGCGGAAGGACCGCCAGAACCCAGCAGGTCAAGGCTGCGGTGGCCAGGAGCGGCCACTGCGCTCTAGTCTGGGCGACAGAGTGAGACTCCAACTGAAAAAAAAAAAAAAATTCACAATTCATTTGTTATTTTGCATTTCGATTTTTTTGTCAAAGTTTTGCCAACAAAAAGCATTTAAATGCTTACCAACACTGGTATAGGTGCAACTCAGACCAAAAAAAAAAAAAAATCTCACAAAGGATTGGTTATAAAAACTAATGGATTAACTATTTATACTTACAGAGTTGTATATAACACCAGAACACAAAACACATACTCATAAATAAAAATGTTTTGAGAATAAATCAGACCAACAGAAAAAATAAGGGTAAGAGCAGGAAACTTCATATTATTTCAAAATGGCCCTGTGTTTAGTAGCCAAAAATAGAAAACATATGTCTTCCTATGATCCAGTTATCACAATGGCAGGTGAAAATTCAGGGAGCAGGAGTAACATACTTATTCATGGCACTGAGCCATGAGAAGAATTCTCCTGGGGAGACTCAGTGAAAGGATGCCATGTTATTTAGTGAACCCCACCTTCAGAAACATCTTTGTAGAAATATAATCAAATCCACAGAACCTGCATAACTCAAATTTTATGCAGTCTTACAGTTTCTTAAAAGTAATACGGATAGAGAAAATGAAAGAGCACAAGGTTACATGCTTACCTATCATATTTGTCTTCAGCAAATGATTATGAAACAGCTAGAGTATGGTAGGCATTGGAAGAGGCCATAAAAAGATATAAACAGTTAACTAAAATACAGCCATTATGGATTTCTCCTAATAAGAAAACAATAGGTAAAAGAATGCTAATATTACCTAAGTGTACAGTAACTTAAATTAAAAAAACACCAAAATTGAGCTCTCGTCGGGGCGACAGAGTTAGACTCAAACTGAAAAAAAAAAAAAAAAATTCACAATTCATTTGTTATTTTGCATTTCGATTTTTTTGTCAAAGTTTTGCCAACAAAAAGCATTTAAATGCTTACCAACACTGGTATAGGTGCAACTCAGACCAAAAAAAAAAAAAAATCTAACAAAGGATTGGTTATAAAAACTAATGGCGGTATTTTAGTTAACTGTTTATATCTTTTTATGGCCTCTTCCAATGCCTAACATACTCTAGCTGTTTCATAAT
>CAUYQG010285397.1:0-14395 GCA_963574415.1 Tarsius wallacei | reverse complement strand
ACAATAAATCAAAAAATTAGCCGGGCGTGGTAGTGCGCGCCTGTAGTTCCAGCTACTTGGAAGGCTGAGGCGGAAGGATCGCCAGAGCCCAGCAGGTCGAGGCTGCGGTGGCCGGGAGCGGCCACTGCACTCCAGTCTGAGCGACAGAGTGAGACTCCAACTAAAAACAAAACAACATAAATCTGAGAAGAGTACAACAGTCTAGCCCTTGCTCTGTGATGTTGCAAGTCACTTAAACTGTTCCAGTTTCCTCACAAGATTGGATGGCAGTTTCCAGGTATACCCCAGTGAGGTTTTAGCCTGCCCTTGTTTCTCTGGAGAGTACCTGGGAGCTTTACACCTGGGTGTCCCATGCAGTCAGCAGCTTTGGTTTCTCCACTAGCCTCCTTGAATAGGTCTCTTTCATCCTCTCAGGGCCCTGAAGGAATTACTTTGGAGGATCTGTCCCTGGGGACCTGTGCTCTCCAGCCCCTCAAACAGAGGCCCTTACACAGCAGACAGGCTGGGAGGGCCAAGGTGGAGGGGAGACATTGTTCCTCTGGCCACTTTATTTCTTTGTTTTGTGGCTGTTTGACAACAGCAGTAAAAACAGCTTATAAATTAGGTGCCCGGCTGTAAACTGCGGAACCAGCCACAGTGCAGGGAGCAGAAGGGCTCCCCGCCCTCTTTCTCCCTGCACGTTCCCCAAACCTGTCAGGGCCCCATCCTCTCCAGCACCCCCAGGCCTGAGTCTGGATGTTCAGACACAGGGGCAGGCTGGGAGGGTGGGTGCCTCCTCACCCCCAAGTGCTTTCTCTGATCGCAGAAGGACCGGAGAGCCACTGTGAGCTCCTCAGAGGCTCTTCAAACAGAGAGATGTTTATATCTTTTCAGGGCGATCCAAATTACAAGCAGGGAACTGGAGCCTAGGGAAAATAAACCAAGGGATACAAGGGAGGGATGCTTTTTTTTTTTTTAAAGCTTGATTTAAATCAACCTCTAGAAGACCTCAGATGAGGCCAGTGGGGAGGAAGTGCTGCAAGAAGACAGCAGGCAGGCCGGCGTGACTATCAGGAGTCTTGTGGGACCTGACCTCAGTTCCCTAGTGCTCTGGGTTTAGTTTTCCCCTTTGTGCAGTGGCGTCTCACTCCCCACTCATTCAGAAAGCCGGTTAATCTCATGGAGAAGGAACACCACAGACCTGAGGATGGAGTCCTAGTGCAGCTTTGAGGCGCTGCCAGAGCAGGCCTAATCTTCTGGCAGCCACCAACTGCATCCCTGTCCACAGGAAGTGGCTGGCCCGAAGCCTGTATGCAAGCACCTATTCTACCCCTCAGCAGAGACAATCTGTCTGGTCTCCTGCCACTTTGCCTTCCTGCTCCAGACGCCTCAGGTGCCTCAAGTCCAGGGTCAGAACCTGTGGGGTCTAAGGTACCCACTCAACAGTGCTCCATGCCAGACTGCACGCAAGGGGCCTCAGGACATAATGTACCAGTTAGAGCTTACCCTAAGAGTTCAGCTCCTGAACACAGGATACAGCTGCCTTGACTCAGCACCCGCAGTTCTGTCTCTCTGCTCATCCTGTCCGCCCCCTGGCTGGGTTATTACCACAGCTGGGTTATTACTCTGCATTTGTTTATGTGTTTTCTTTGACTGTGTTAAGTCATTTTGAATGTGTATCCTGCCCACATGAAGAGAGCCTGGAAAGCAGGCCCTGGGATTCTGCTCTGGGAGCAGGCTTGGTCACAAGGACGTCCATCAGCAAGGAAAGGACATCAGAGCACCCAGGCAGAGGGCACTCAGGCCACGTGTGTGCACGCATGCAAATACATTGACATTGAGGTGGAGGACACAAGCCTCATGGGGGCTGGTTTTTTACAGGCATTTTAGTTTTTTAGTCATTCCCTTATCCTGCCTGGCAGCTGCACTCACATCTTACCCTGGCCCAAGCTTAGGGGGTCTGAGAGGGGCAAGTTCCAGCCTGTATGAGACCAATGTTAGTATATTAGATAGGTGAGCTACAAAGCAATGTCCCATTTCCCCTTGATAAAGATGGCATTTCTGACCCACTGGAAACATCTAGGAAGTACTTTGTCAAATCTAGTGAGCTGTGTGGCTTTAGGCAAGTCACTTAACCTTTCTGGGTTCAGAGCTTTTATCTTGGAAATCAGGAAAGGGATCCCTGTGAAATTGTAATGAGGATCAAGTGATACAACAGATGAGAAAGAACTCTGTAAAATCAAAGTGCTCCAGTATGTCTAGGATTCTATAATGACCACAACTGCCATCATAGTTAGCAGGGGTAGACTGTGGTGCCCACCAGCAGCAGGAGGCTGCGGATTCTGTAAGACCTTACCCAGTTTATGTTTTCACCAGCTGTGCTAGCTGGCCTGACTTTCTCTATTTCTCGTTCTCTGGGTATGTGTGTACGTTATAATCATGCTACATACAAACACACACACACACACACACACACACACAGATACATTTGTCCAGATCCGTCTGTACCTTGATAGATTCCCCAAAACATGGATGTGTAAAATACACACGTAACTACACATTTCCACACTGATAAAACACCAAGGACATGCACACACTAATAAACAAAGACTCCCTCTATCACATGCCAGTCATACGCATGCAACCCAGATGATATTGATGGATGGTCTACCACCGCCTGCCCCCTGCTGCCTGAGGCACCCAGAGACCCATATTTCCCTACAGTGTGGGGCCCTGAAGCAAAAGTGAAGGCTGTTGTGGTGACGGTCCCACTCACTACTACCCTCAGCCCACACACTGGGATCCAGGATAATTTAAGATGACTGAATGTAGTGGGGCTCAGTGGCCTGTAATCCCAGCATTTTGGGAAGCAGAGGCTAGAGAATTGCCTGAGCCCAGGGGTTCGAGACCAGCCTGGGCAACTTAGTGAGACCTCATCTCTATAATAAATCAAAAAATTAGCCGAGCGAGGTGGCATGCAGCTGTACTTCCAGCTATTTGGAAGGCTGAGGCAGAAGGATTGCCTGAGCCCAGCAGGCCAAGGCTGTGGTGGCTGTGAGCATGCTACTGCACTCCAGTCTGGGTGACAGAGCATGACTCCGATTCAAAAAAAAAAGGTGACTGGATATAAATCTGGATGCATTGGGGAAAGTCTCCTGGGTCAACAATTCCTTTTGGGGAGCAGGGTAACATCCTGGGCCCCCTTTGGCTAGCCTATGCCTAGCATCACTGTCCCCAGTACAGGAGCTCCTCGGTGGGTAATTGCTCCCCCAAGATAAGGGTCTATGAGCTTCAGGAAATGTGTTTATGGACCATTAGGAATAGCTTCCATCACACCAGGTGGGTACACAACATAAGGGGGATTTCTATTTTAGCAGACTGAGAGTTAAAAGACCTTCTTCGTTACTGAACTTTAATTTCAATTCTGAAGAAAGTTTCTGGAACCAACCTGTTCAGCTCCAGGTGTTCAGGCCAACCTGTGTCCTGTCCTATCCCCCCACCTCCACCCCAGCTCTGCGGCCATCAAGAGCGGGACCAGGGGCATGTGTTCCAGCAACTGAGAGCTCCCAAGAGCAGGGACCCAGTCTTCCTCCCCCTCCCCACAGTAATCAGTACACAATCCAATTGGGGTGTGGGGGAAGATGACTTAATTTTAGCTTTGGCAAAACTACAAATGGTGGAGTACTTAGGGTTTCTGTGAGGCTTGACTCTAAGATGAACCAAACTTAGGAGGTAAGTTCTAGTTTCCTCCTGGGTCTAGAATCACCATGAGTTGCAGGGGGTCTGGGGTGTGACCCTCTCTCCTCCCCTGACTTCTCATCTCCTGCCACAAGGCAGGGGCGGTGCTGGGTGGGAACGCGGGCTGTGAGTGCTGGGGGGATGCGTGGGTGAGCAGTAATGACTCTCGGGATCTCTGCTCTGGTTCTCCTGTAGCAGGAAGAAAAAGGCCTAACGCCAAAACGTTCCTCCCTGCTGTCCCCAGCGCAGTATTTTTCCACCTACTGCTCTGGCTTCAGTATCGATTTAAATAGAGAGAAGGCAGGTGGGGAGAGAGAAGCGACCAAGGGAACAAGAGACAGACTACAGAAGAGAGGGGAAGAGGAAGAGGAAGGAAGGACTAGGTGGGCGGGGAGAGAGAGGCGAGGCAGTCGAAAAGAAAATGAGAACTGAAAGAAGATAAGCAGAGGAAGTGGGGGCAAGAAAATAAAAGGGGGGAGGCGCCGGGAGGGGAGTGCAGGGGAAGCTCAGCTTTGCGGGTGCTTGGCACAGACTCCTCCCCCAGCCAAATGAGGACTCTGCTTCCTAGGAGCCCAGCACATCCCGTACTGGGGAGACTGGAGTAGGGCTGTGCATCGCGAGTCCCATGGTCCTGGTGGAGAGCCCCGGAGGCTTCATGAGGATGTGTAACAGGGCTGTGCCACCCTCTGTGCCCTCCTGATGGGAGACCTCTCCCCTGTTCCCCACGGCCCACCCATTTAGATTCCTTTCTACAGATGAAGGCACTCGGCATAGGGAGCATCACTCTGTCTGCTCCAAGGGAGAGGTGACTTCTGAAAGGAACCCCCTCCAGTCCCTTCCTTGGCAGGTAGTTCTGGGCCCCAGGGCAGTGCCCAGTCAGGTCAAGTGCTGGCTCTTTGGGGGTGATCTCCACACCCTGGTCTCTGTTGTCTCCGCTGGTTCCTCCGTGTCCTGGGGCTTTGGCTTAGGAAAAGACCCATACACAGTCATGTTCACGGGCACAGTTGGATTTGTCTGTGTTTCCATGGCAACAGTGAGGCCTACCCCTGTTTTCTCTTTCACTTCATACTCTGCTCCTTTCACAGGCAAAAATGTTGGTCTGTCTGTCTGTCTCCCTACCCAGTCCAACTACTAGCTAGGTCTGATCTGCTTAGTTTTCCAGATCAGAGGAGATGGGGCATGTTTAAGGTGGTATGGCCATATACTGTCTTCCTCTCTCAATCCGCCTCACCACCATTATTCCTAGTTCCCAGGAGCCTTAAGCCCCCATCCCCTGTTTCTCCCTCTGGAAGGAGTAAAGCTGTGGATGTTTCTCTTCTAAGGTTGCAGGTGTCCAAGAGCTGGTTCCTACCACTGGGGGTGGTGCCGTGCTCTATGCTATAACCGGCACCGAGAAGTGAAGGGGCCTTGGGCTGAGTGTGTGGGGGTGGTGGGGCCTCAGGTCCCCAGAATCCTCTGAGACATTGTCCTCTCCCTTCCCAGAGTATTCCCCCAACACATCCCATCCTGGTCCCTGGACATCTGCAAGGACTCCTCAGCCTCCTCTCCCCCAAAGACCTGTTGCGATCCTTCTTCTAGTTCCTGGTCTAGATTAATCTCCCCTGTGAGCAGCTTTCCCCGTTCAGCTCTCATCTGGCCTCAAACACCAGGATTCTTCTCAGCATTTAAGTGCACTCTGGAGTATTGATCTTCACTTGCTTCTGCTGAATGTGCCCCATGTCTACGTTCTGTGCTGGATTTATGTGTCCAGCTTTCTCTGAGGCCTGGGGCAGTATTTTTGTCTGTCTGGCACAACTTGTTACGCCCCCCATTCCCATACCAGAACCCTGCCCTGTGGCAGACCCATTCTGTGTAGATGGGTAAGGTTGGCCCACCCTCCCCACCCCTCCATCCAGCCCCACCCACCCACGGGGTTGGGTACCTGGCCCAGGCAAGGCCAAACTGTGCCTTCTCTAAGATTTGATATTAGAACATGGGACTTTTTCTCTGGACTGTAAATTGTAGGACAATTTAAGCTTGGGCTTTCAGGGATCACATTCCTACAACATGAAAAGAAACCAATAAATGGCAGGAAACAGTGTCATGACTAATATATTATGTTTATCCATCATTCTAGGAATTCCCTGAGGGCAAGAGATGTGTCACCCCTACCAGACTGGAACTCCCTGGGGGCGGGAGATAGGTTCCCCCATTACATTGAAAACTCCCGTGGGCAGAAGTGTCTCTCAAGCAGATTACGTGCTAAAGTCCTGGTAGCATAATTGATAAAATATCAGTCATTTAAAACTCATCACTGAGGGCTTAATCTCTTATTTAGATATCTTGACACAAATTTCACCCGATTGTAAACTCCACTTGGGTAGTATCTGTTGTTCACCACGTGAGGAGCTGAGTCTAAAAAGAAAGACAATACTGTCTTTGCTCTTGGGGAATTTACAGTCTAGGAGAAGAGTTTACATGTGCTATGATAGACGCATATACGGGGTCCAGTGGGGGCAATACTGTCTGAGGGCAGGTCTAGAAAATCTTCAGAGGAACAATCCCAACAAGGCACAGGTGTCTGTCATCTGGGCAGGGTGGAGAATGGGCGTTCCAGACTGAGGGAGCAGCCTCAGCAGGGGTGCGAGGTGCTTGGGAACGGTAGGTGGGTGCCAGGTGTGGAGGAAGGGGAGGCTGAGTCACCCTAAGTGCTCAGGGGTGTCTTTGCTTCCACTCTTCTCCCAGACCTTCCTTGCAGCTGCTTCAGTGGAACTTCCATTGTTAGGAATCTCTAGTCGTTCAGGGAGGACCATGCACCATGCTTAAAACTCTCCTTCCTCAGCCCTCACTTTGGGGTTACCATGAGTCAGAATTCTTGGTTGCAAGTCCCAGCAGCCAATTCTCTGTGAGAGGCTCAAATAAAATATGAAATTTATGGAAATAGAACCAGTGTGATGTATTTCATCAGCTTAGGGTACAGAGAAGGTCACAGATCTTTTTTTTTTTTTTTTTTTTTTTGAGTTGGAGTCCCACTCTGAATGCAGTGGCACAGATCATCACAGCCTCAACTTCCTGGGCTCAGGCAATCCTGCCACCTCAGCCTCCCAAGTAGCTGGGACTATAGGAGCACTACCATGCCCTGCTAATTTGGGGGGGGGGGGGTTGTACAGACAAGGTCTTGCTATGTTGTCTAGACTAGTTTCAAATTCCTGGGCTCAAGTGATCCTCCTGCCTTGGCATCCCAAAGTGCTGGGATTACAGGAGTGAGCCACCACGCCAGGTAAGAAGGTCAAAGATCTTGTAATACTTAAATCAGTCCTGTAAGCAACCATCTTCCTAATTGAGCTGGAAGTCCAGCATCCCTTTCTCGCTGCCTTCTCTTCCTCCCCAGTGCTTGTCTCTGACCCTGGATAAAAAAGCCCTAGAGCCTGTGTAGTCTGATGGGCCAGTGAATAGATCACTGGAGAGCCTGTTCAATACCTGCTCCCATCACTGCTTCCTGAAACAATGGCCTCACTTTGGTCTCATACCATTCCGTGGGGCTTTCCCATTGCTGCCTTCATGCCTTGCTGGTCAGACACCACACCGACCTGCCCAGGGAGGTGCCATCCCTAGGCTTCTGATGTACGGCAAATGAGCTGATACTCACCTGCTCTGCCCTTGTCCCCGTGAGTCACCAGCTAAGTAGCTGGGTCTGGGATCACTCCTGGCCACAGTCACACTCTGCCAGAACCAGCCACTTCGCCATTGAGGCGATGTAGGCTCCCAAATGAAGGCAGATGATTGGTCTAGACTAGTGCTTCCCAATTTCATTGTGTGAGAATCACTGGAGAGCTTCTTCAAGTACAGATTTGGGACCACACCCTCAGGCATTTTGAGTCAGCAGGTCTTGGGGGGGCCTAATTTGCATTTCTAACAACTTCCACAGGATACTGATACTGCTGGCCCCTGGGCCACACTTTGCTTAGTCTTGTCTACAGTTTCCCTCAGGATGAATTATTCCTTGGGGACCCTTGGCATTTACTCTCACCAGTGATGTCTAAGGTGATTACCATCTCAGTCCATCAGAACCTATTGAATCAGAGTAAATAAGAGATCAGCGACTTGATCCTTTTCCTTCCAAGAGGCTCCCTGGGCCCCAAGCAAATGTGTGTACTCCTGCCCCAGCTAACGTGAATCCTCTATTCCAATAGTTGTCACAATGGGGTCTCGGGACCAGCAGCATCAACATCACTTGGGAACTTGTTAGAAATACAAATTCTTGACCAGGAGCAGTGGCTCACACACAGTGCTTTGAGAGGCTGAGGTAGGAGGATCACTTGAGGCCAGGAGTTCAAGACCAGTCTGGGCAACAAAGTGAGACCCTTGTCTCTACAAAAAAATACAAAAAAAAAAAAAAAATTGGCCAGGCATTTTGGCATGCAGCTGTAGTCCCAGCTACTTAGGAGACTGAAGTGGGAGAATCACTTGAGCCCAGGAGTTTGAGGCTGCAGCGAGCTATGACTGTGCCACTGCACCCCAGCCTGGGCAACAGAGTGAGACCGTCTCTCCAAATGAATGAATGAGTGAATAAATAAATAAATACAAATTCTCAGGTTCCATCACAGACAACTGTTCTGTGTTCTTTTACGTGATGGTCAGTTAGGTTTGGCTACAGGAAGAGACACGGGAGCAGCTCAGGGAAACACAGTTGGTTATACTCATAGGTCCTTGAGGCAGAAGACACAGCATGGCATGCAGGGCCACACAGGAAAGTAGCAGGGTGTTCCGGGACAGAAGGGGCAGGACAGAGAAGAGAGCCCAGGCCACAGCATTTAAAGGCAGGGCAGGGTGAACAGCTGAGGACTGGTCAGTTTGGGTAATTTCAACAGACTCTAAGTAACAACCCAGTTGCCTGCACCTGGCTCTGGAAAGATCAGGGCAGAAGAGTATTGCTTCCTGGGGTAGAAGGACCAGAGCGAGGCGGTCTGGCTCTGAAGTGGTTAGTTTGCATATCAAAGGCTACTCCCGCTGAGCCCTTTGCTCTCTCTAAGAATTTGGCTAACCCAGGGAGGAGCAGCCTCTCTCCAGCCAGCAAGCCTTCTAAACACCAAAATATCTTCATACAACAGAAAATGTAAAATATAAACAATACACTAACTGCTTCAGAAACTCTGGGGTGAGGCTCAGCCCTCTGGTTAACAACCTTCCAGGTGTTTCTATGCACACTGAAGTATAAGAACCATCAGTCTATTCCAAGAGCTGTTATGGGGGCAGTCTTTTCTGTAAAATAGGTCCTGATCAATGTTTCTGCATGGGAGTCCCTCTCCTAACTTTACCTATGCGAGAGAGGCACTCAGGTGACTTTTCTAAGGGGACTTGCTGTATCAATCCAGCAGCTGTCAACCACACACTGGGAGGAGTTGGGCAGGGGCCTCAGGGCTGTGGAATGCTGTCAAGCCATGTCTGGCGGACTCTGTCACCACTAGCTGTGTGTCTTTGGGCATGTCACTGACTTTTTTGTGTCTCCTCAACAGAATGTAGAGACTGAACTTAATGATCTCCAAAGTCTCTTCCAGTCCTGCCTTTTCTTTCTTCTGCTTATCACGCCTCAGCGCCCTTATCTGTAAAATAGCGATAACGCCCACCCTGGGATTACAGTGACGGGGAAATGAGGTGATGTATTGAGAAGCGCCCAACATCTGGTAGAGGCTTGATAAATGTTAGCTGAATCCTAAATAATTCTCTTGTCCTTCCAGTTTTGCCCCAACTTGACTTTTCCTTCTTATTTCTGTCCCATTCTGTGCTTATATCAGGACTTGGGGGCCCTTTCCAGGAGTGTCTTCCTTCTACAGAATGAGCATCCTTACACCTCACAAAAATTGTAGGGAGAGGAGTCCTCCCCACCCCCATAAACTTCCTAAGAATCCAGGGATGGAGGGAAGGAGGGGTGTCGCACAGTCCGTACCAGGCATCCCATAGGTGGGAGGCCTTGGACACAAAGGCTGGTCCCATCTCTCTACTCAGCTGCTTCCTGCTAAATCCAAACTCCTCTTCCCTTTCCAGGCCTCGACCAGCCTCTCTGAGGAGCAGCTTGGAATATCTGCACCCAAGGAGGACCCTTGAGCTTCTTCACTGCCTGTCACCAGTTCCCTCTGCCTCCTCCCTGCCCCCGCCCCACTCTGCCAGGGTGCCTCTGCCAACGGCTGGTTATTTATATCCTGAGCAGCTGCTGACAGACAGCTGGGAGCGGGGAGGCGTCTGACAGGGATGAGCGAGGCAGAGATGACAGGGTGGTGGGCGGTGCTGTCACTCTTAGCAGGACGGCTGGGCAGAACCTGCTCCCTTCACCCAGGGAGGTGAGACTTGGACAGGTTGACAGGGGACATCTGGGAAGAGGCACCTCAAAGGGAAGGGAGCAAGGGCTGTGAACTGAGGCAATGGGAAGAGACTGGGGTGGGAGGCATGGATATTGCCCCAGTTGACTTTTTCCAGAAGGAGTTGAGCAACTGTGGCTTAATTATCTGGGCACTTGCCCATGACATCTGCTGCTCACAAGCTGTGTGACTTTGGGTAAGTCATGAACTCTGGAGTTTGGGTTTGTCTGAGTAAAATGAGATGTTCATTAAGTTCTCTTCCAGCCACATTAGTGTAGAGGTTACAAACACAAACTCTAGAGTCTTTGAATCCTGGCTCTGCCACTTGCTTGCTGTGTGATCTTAGACCATTTACTTAACCTTTCTCTGATTCCGTTTTCATCTCTGTAAAACGGTGGCTCTCAAGAGTACCTACATCAAAGGGTTTTTGTAGGGTTTAAATGAGTTAATACATGTGATGTGATCAGAGCAGTGCCTGGCACATAGTTGCCTAGATTAATCAGAACCTAAATTTATGATTTTTTTGAATTGTCCTCTTTCTCTAAGAAGGTGGTTGTATTAGAAACGTTAAGAGAGAGCTGGGCTCAGTGGCTCAGCCTGTAATCCCAGCATTTTGGGAGGCTGAGGTGAGTGGACTGCCTGAGCCCGCAGGTTCGAGACCCGCCTGGGCAACTTGGCGAGACCTCATCTCTACAATAAATCAAAAAATTAGCCGGGTGTGGTAGCGCGCACCTGTAATTCCAGCTACTTGGAAGGCTGAGGTGGAAGGATCGCCGGAGCCCAGCAGGTCGAGGCTGCGGTGGCCGGGAGCAGCCACTGCACTCCAGTCTGGGCGGAAATCTTATATATATATATATAATATTGTATATATATATATATATACAATATATATATATTGTTGGGGAAAGGGAGGGTTTATGGGCTTATATGCCTTGTGTCATCAAATGGGTAAGCTACAAATTGGGAATGTTTAGGCCACCTCTACACTTGTTCTGAGCCTGTGTCCTGGTCTTTTGACCTATGCTTCCACCTGTAATCTCTGGGGACTGTTGTTTGCTCAAAACAGCAAAAGGCCAAAAGGCTGTGGTTCTCTTTTTCCAACTCTGTCTCTTTCTGTCATTCTCCCTCTCTTTGCCTCTCCCCAGCTCCTGTCTTCCTGCTAACCCCTTGCTGTCTTTCTATTTTAAAAACTAATACCTGGTCTTGGAGAGAACAGAATCCCAAGCGTATAATTAAGTCCCTGGGCACAGCTGTGCCTACAGCACCAGCCTGGCTGTCAGGGTGGGGTGGGGGCTGAACATAAATCTGGAGGGTGGTGACCTTGAGCTGGGAACCTGTCGTCCACCAGATCTGAGCCCCGCCACACACTGACAAGACACGCTAGGCTCATCCCAACACCTCCTCAGCTGCATTGTCTGGGAGCAGTGAGGCTGGTGTGGGTGATGTCCCTTTCTCTCTTTTACTAATCTTGGCCCTTAGAAAAGGAGTATCCCCATAACAGAGGAGGAGGAGAAAGGGAAGCGAAGGAAGCTGACAGGTTACTATGGAAACCAGCTGAACACAAACTCTTAGCTTCGGCTAATACTTGACTTGCAAAAATACTTCCATAGCCACAACTTAAATGAAACACACACCTTTTAAAAGAAGAATAAATGCTGACTCATTCTACTCTAACTATAGCAATTAGGTGCTAATGTTAGAGTCCAGGTGAGAGGTGAGGATGACGTGAGTCTCTTCTCTTTTAAAGAAGCCTTTTGCAAATTACTGTCTTCTTGGAAATCCAGGGCATTGGTGCCAACATCTTGACATTGCCTGGAAGTCATGTAGGGAGGACTACATCCCCAAAGTCCCTTAATCCTTTGCTGAGTCATGGAGGCCATAGAACTAAGTAGTTAAGATGTCTAGTTTGAAAGAGTCTCCTGCCTTTGGCCAATCTCACAGCCCTGGGGAAAAAAGGAAGTGTCAAAAAATGATCAGCTATTCGTTAAACATGTCCTGATTACCTACTATGTGCCAAGTGCCAGGAACTAAAAAGGATAATAAAAATAATACAAAAATTTGGTCCCTGTTATCAAGAAGCTTATAACCCAGGCAGTAGGAGGGATACTACAAATTATTGTTACTAATAATAAGGGACTCACATTTGCAAATGGATTTATATATGCACGAATATTGCATTCAGGGTGACTCCTATGATATCATGCTTTCTTGAGGAGAGAAAGTGAGAAGTGGAGTTTGGGAGAGAAAGGGCTAATCGGCCCGGCTTGGTGGCTCAGCCTGTAATCCCAGCACCAAGGCGAGTGGATTGCCTGAGCCCGCGGGTTCAAGACCATCCTGGGTAACTTGGCGGGACCTCGTCCCTACAATAAATAAAAAATTAGCCAGGCGTGGAAGCACATGTCTGTAGTTCTGGCTATTTGGAAGGCTGAGGTGGAAGCATCGCTGCAGCCCAGCAGGTCGACGCTGGGGTGGCTATGAACGTGCCACTGCACTCCAACCTGGGCGACAGAGTGAGACTCCAACTTAAAAAAACAAAAACAAAAAAAGAAAAAGAAAAACAGCTGATCTAAGAACTTGTCTCCTAACACTTCTAGGCCTCTGTCTTCATCACACCTCCCAACTATGAGGCTGCCAACCTCTTACCTTTCCCAGGATTACTGCCTTCTTAACTCAAAAGCTACTTCCTGGCCTGGCATAGTAGCACACACCTATAATCCTGGAAGTCCTAGGCATGAGGATTGCTTAAGCCCAGGAGTGCCAGACCAATTTAGGCAATATAGGGAAACCTCATCTCTACAAAAAATAATTTTAAAAAATTAACTGGATGTGGTGGTGCTTGCCTACAGTCCCAGCTACCCAGGAGGCTGCGGTGAAAGGATCACTTGAGCCCAGGAGGCTGAAGCTGCGGTGAGCAGTGATTGTGCCACTGCACTCCAGCCTGGGTGACAGAGTGAGACACTGACTGAAAAAATATATATATATATGTATATATATATATGTGTGTGTGTGTGTGTGTGTGTGTGTGTGTGTGTGTGTGTGTGTATATATAAAAGCTACCTCCTTGTGAAGGGATCAGCCCCGCACTACAGAGCCCTCTGGAACTAGCACAGTCACTGTGAGACCACACTGGGAAGGGAGTCTGTGAAGTTGTCTTTTAAATGTGCACACTTGTTTACCCTTCACACTCTTCCAGTGGTATCTAGTTTAAGCATTAAGCAGCCCTCTGAAGTCTACCTAACAGGTGAGTTACTGGGCTCTGGGAAGGTTACAGATGCACAGGTTTGCTTAGCTGATCTGGACTAGAGCCTGGACATTGCCTGGGCAGGTTTGAGGGTCTTCAGGATTTTCTGAACAGAGTCCAGACAAGCAGGAGATCTGGGCTTGGAGTCTTGGGTTGCCAGGTGGGTGGGCCTGGAGTCAATTAGTTCTCAGTCTGTGATCCCTCCAGTGATGTGTCCACCCCACCCCAACCCACCCTCCGTCGATCCTCAATCCTGTACATTTTTTTTAACGTCAAGGTTGGGTTTCTATCTCCTCTCCCAACATTTGGAAAGAGTTCCTAATCACTGGGGAATCTAATTACCACTCCTTCGAAGAGCGCTCTCAGTCTCTGTTATGCAAATGTGGCTGTAATTGTGTCAGGCAGGTTTTGTTGTCGGTTTATCTTGCCTCTCCCGCCACCTCCTTTCAGACTGGAGTTGCAGCCCCCACCCGCTTTTTCATTGTGAAGGCCTCCGAGGTCCCTGGCTCCCCAGCCATGGAAACCGCCTTGATTAGCCACTCTGGATCACAGGAGCCACAACAGGCCCGCCTCAGGGCAAACAGAAGGAAAAATAAACAGCGTTTAGTGGAATTTATTTTATTTCTTTGGAGATGCAAATCAGAAGGTTCCAGATGAGCTCTGGGAATGGCTGTGTGGGCCCCGAGGAAGTAGGCTACGGGAAATGGAGCAGAGTCTTCGGGAAAATAGGCCCCTCTGCAGCCTGAGGGGCTGTGTTGATTGGGGGGTGGGGGGTGAGTGGGGTTGGGAGAGTCTTGATCTCCATGTGTTATTTTGTCTTGTTAAAAAGTTTCACTCACAGCCTTAGTGGCAGAGTGTGTGCTTCCAGGATCCCTTAGAGAGCACCTGATTTGCTGCCCTTGAGGAAAACTCGGGCTGGTTTTCTAAGTTGCCATCTCCTTACTCTGTCCTTCCAAATAGTTGGAACCACAGGTGTGTGCCACCACACCCAGCTAATTTTTTGATTTATTGTAGAGACGAGGTCAGCAAGTTGCCCAATCCTTTTGCCTCAGCCTCCTAAAGTGCTGGGATTATATGTGTGGGGCACTTTGCCTGGCTGATT
>CAUYQG010285390.1:0-15806 GCA_963574415.1 Tarsius wallacei | reverse complement strand
GGATCTACAAGGAACTCAAATGTGCTGAAAAGAAAAAAACAAACAACCCCATTACAAAAGATATGAAAAGACACTTCTCAAAAGAAGACATACAAGCGGCCAACATACACATGAAGAAATGTTCAACCTCACTAATCATCGAGATGCAAATTAAAACTGCACTGAGATACCACCTAACTCCAGTTAGAATGGGCATTATCAATAACTCAAAAAATAACAGATGCTGGAGAGGATGTGGTAAAAAGAGAACACTTCTACACTGTTGGTGGGAGTGTAAACTAGTGTAGCCTCTGTGGAAATCAGTGTGGCGATTCCTGAAAGCTTCAAAAATCGACCTTCCATATGACCCCGCAATCCCCCTACTGGGAATATACCCTGAAGAACTCAAATCATCTATAAAAAAGATACCTGCACACGTATGTTTATTGCAGCATTATTCACAATAGCAAGATCATGGAACCAACCATGCTGTCCATCAAAAGAGGACTGGATTAAAAAAATGTGGTACATATACACAACGGAATATTACGCAGCCATAAAAAAGAACAAAATCATGAATTCCGCAGCAACCTGGATGGAATTGGAGTTTATACTACTGAGTGATCTCTCACAGAAACAAAGATCGGAGTATCACATGTTCTCACTCATAAGTGGACCTTGAACAACTATTGTAATACTATAAGAAAAGGATTGAAGTGGTGGGAAACTATGGGGGTGGGCAGGGAGGGGAAGGGAGGTGAGATTAAAGGTAGTCGATATCTGTCTGGGGGGGGCACACCTCATCAACAAGGGTACCTGCACAATGCATATTTGTATACCTAACCCTTAACTGTACCCCACAATTTTAAAATAAAAAATATGTTTAAAAAAAAAACACGTATTCTGACTATTAAACACTATTTCCAACAACACACAGAAAATCTTTAAACTTGTGCCATTGGGGCAGCATGTAAAACAAATTGGTGAACATATGAGCATCTGTCTTTTGTAAAATCCTGTGCTAAGTATAGAGAATGAGATAAAGATGAGTCAGAATAGATCCTTGTTCCAACAAGTTCATGGACATTGGGGAGAATAAATCTACTTGATGATTCAATTGCATTATAGCAAGTGATAAATGCCCTGAAAGAGGGAAAATGTGTGGCAGGTCTAGAGTTAATTTGGAACAGTTGTTGCTCCAGTGGTCAGGAAAGGTGTCAAGAGAAAAGAAAAATTTGGTATAGTGCCATGCAGGCTGGGAAAATACTTTAATAAATAGGGAAGTATTATAGTACCCTTGAATAAGTTTACTTCTTGACCACTATCTTTGTTTACTAAATAACGTAGTCAATACTTCAGGATAATGTTTCACTTAAGGAGAAAGATTTTTCAATGACATGAGTCATTATAATGAGATTATATTTTTGGATTTCTGAATAGCTAGACTTGTTTTATATCATATCTTGTGTTTATGTTTCACACTAAGATGATGTCTCTATCTCCAGAATAAGTACTCTATGTGAAACTTATCATATAATAATAATTTTGACAATGAATAATACCTAATAAGGAGTGTGTATTTACTAGTTGCCAGCTATTCTTTGAGCTAAGCACTCTACATGAATTTTGTCTTTAAATATTTAAACAATACCAGGCTTTTGAGAGTTTAAAAGACTTTAACGCTGTTGATGCTACAGTTAGGAATCAAACCTATTATTTCTGATAAAAACATAAACTCTGTTCTCATACTTAAAAAAAAAAGAATAGGTTTCTTTTTTCTTTTTTTCTTTTTTTTTTTTGAATGCCTGGGTGCCTCTCTGAAAAAAAAAGAAGTAATTTTTGAGCTGAAAGTTGTTGGAAATAATCTAGCCAACAGTTTTTCTAACTATTGCAAGGAGCAGGAAATGGAGTAAGTAGCAAACAGGAGAGAAACCAGATCCAGAGTCGTGTTTCATTGAAATTTAACCATGCTTCTTCTACATGCAAAATGCATCCATTCTCTCCCATGTTTCCTCTAAATCTCATCCCGGGATGCCTCAGACCAAAGTTCAAAATGTCACCATCTAAATCAGGTTCTGGAGCATTTGAGGCTTCTGAGTGATGTTCCTGGGCAAAATTTCTTTTCATTTGTGGGCATATGAAACAAAAGAGACCAGTTATTAGCCTCAATGCTATAGAATGTCAGCGAAAGCACAGAATATGAGCTATAAGCATTCTAGTTTAATAGGTGAGTGGTAAGAGGTAGAAATGAGTCCCTGCTTAATAACAATTCTGAAGCCCCACTGGGAAAATGCTAGAAATTTCTTATTAGATTTCAAGGTTTAAGAATAATTCTCTATGACTCTCTAATCCACCATTTAGTTCCTTTGCTTCCATCCTCTGAGTCAGTCTTCCTTTTATAAAAGGTAGCTTGTGTCTGCATCTAACTCATTGATCAGTCTGCTTTCTGCCTGCAGAATTTAGGGGTTCAACAGCCTCTTTTTCTTTTGTATTTTTTGTATCTCTCTCAGTCCAAGCTGCCAATATTTCTGTTGAAATAATTTTCTTAAGAACTTTACGAATCTCATGGATTTCGATGAGGTTTAGTTCATTAGATAAAAGTCACACCCACGTTCTTTCTGTGACAATCCCTCTCTAACTCTATTCAAATGACTGAAGACAAGGTCCTCAATATTGAGGATGATGGAAAAGATTGAGGGGACCCTTAGGGCACATTATTAATCTCCTTAAGGAACTTTGGTATAACTAAATACCCCGACCTTTTGATCTTTCTGAGGCTATAGTAAAAGATGTCGTAGGTTTCCCCATTTCATTCCTTTGGAAGATATTTTTGAATGTTAACATTCTTTGCCACCTGGAAGAATTAGTATTTTCAAAACATCAAGATGTGGCTTGTTTTCTATTTTTTTCTTCTAGTTATTAGCTCACATTATCTCTCCTTCCACATTTTACTATACCCCGCAAGAAAAATAATCAAGTGACACCATCGCCACTTCACTTAGATAAACAAGTTCATCTCTTACAAGTTTTGCTATCTACATAACTGCAGGAGGCAAGTTTGCTAAGCTTCTTGTCACTGTATAATAAGTATACCTCACTTGAGTTTTGAACCCTCAGCAGCAGCATTCTTAAAGTCCATACTTTTACTAACAGCTTGTTCAAGGTGATTTAAGGTTTATCTATAATACTCCTCAAAATTTTTCAAAACTGTGCCCACTGCCTGATTCCAAGATCACTACCACATTTTTAGGTATTTGCTACAGCAGCATCCCACTTCCAGGTCCTGAAATGTATATTAGTTTTCCATTGGTGTATAGCAAATTACCACAAATGTAGCAGCAGAAAACAGTACATATTTCTTATCTCACACTTTCTAAAATTCATGAATCTGGGCATGCCTTATTTTAGTTCTTTTATTATGAACCCACAAAATGACAATCAAAGTGTCAGCTAGGGCTGAAATCTCATCTGGATATTTGACTAAGAAAGGGTCTGCTCTCCCACTTACTTGCTTGGCAGCATTATATATATGAAATATATATTATAATTATATATATAATGCATATATAATTATTACATATAATAATTATATGTAATTAATTATATAAACATCATATATTTTATGTGTATATGATTAGTTATATGTTTATTATACATATTTATTATATATGATTAATTATATATACATTATATAGATATTAATCTCAGTAGCTTTAGGGGTACAAGTGGTTTTTGGTCACAAGGATGCACTGTATAGTGATGAAGAAGTCTGGACTTCAAGTGTACCTATCACCCCCACTAGTGCACATCATATAGGATAGGCAGTTTTACTTGCTTTCCCCCCACCTAAGACTAATAATGTTTGTTGTGCCATTCAATAGACAACACTGCATTCTATGTTGCTGTAGGATTCAGAGTAGACATATAGCTAATTCCTTCAATTTATATCTCTACTCAACGGCTACTTCATCAGAAAGGCTTTCTGAAACTACCCCATCTAAAACAATGCTTTCCATTAGTTCTTATCATTTTTCCTCTTTTGTTTTTATTCATAGTACTCATCATTCCTTGCCATCATAGCATATATTCACTTATCTAATTGTTTGTCATGCATATTTACCTATCAGAAGTTCGGTTCAGACAGGGCTTTATTTTGTGTTGGTCGTGTATGTTCATTGCTTTTTACCTTAACATTTAACAGAATGACTCTCACATACTGTGGCTACAGAAATATTTATTGATTGCATTAATAAAAATCAGTCTCCTGATGCTATAAAGTAGGTTCACTGTTCACTAGTAACTAACTTGTTAGTGAGACAGAACACCCACATTTACAAGTTACATGAAATGAATTTATTACTTACAGATAAATTGTGAGGGATAACAGAAGCCTAGGACTCACAGGGAGCTTGATCCCTAAAAGTAAGAAAAGCTATCTGGGGCAGATGGAGTCTCATCTGTACACGTCTCACTTGCCCCACAACAGAGGGACCCAGAGAACAGCCCACTCTAGTTTTATATCCCAGGGCAACTACCTTGCTGAACTAAAGCAATGAATGACATACTATTTCTAGATGATCCAGCTTGTCTTCCCCATCTTGGAGTGTTGCATTCTTAGCACATTTTATGGTTTTTCTTGAGAACTGCAAGCAGGAAAGAAGGGAGAAATGGATTAGTCCAAGGCCATACAAAGAACTGTCTTGCAATCGTCTAGTGAATTATTGGGCAAAATTACACACAATAAGGAAATACTTAAAAATTTTAAAAAATGTTCTCTGTATAAAAATAATAACATATATTGAGTTGCGTAGGATGTAAGCTCATAGAAATAAATGTCATTATTTTTGAAAGTAGAGAATTACAAAAAGTTCATCAAAATGTTTAAAGAAGAGACATAAATAGCTATAAATCAACCATTAAAGTTGTAGAAAAATGTATTTGGCCTTTGTAAAGTATTTTATGTCTTAAGACACAGACACTATTTTTGAACAAAAGAGATCAACTATTAAGTTGTGGGTTTTTGTTTTGTTTTTTTTGAGAAAGCAGGATTTATTGAGAGGACAGAGAAGCTCTCACAGTGGGAGGGGACCTGAAGGGATTGCCCATCTGGGGCCAAAAACCTGTTGCTTATATAGTCCTAAATCTAAGCCGATTGGCTAGGAATAGCTGTGAACTGTAGCTGTTTTAATTGGTCAGTATAAAGGGACATAATGGCAAGCTGATTGGTTGCTTTTTGATCCTAGCAGTGAGTACTTAAACTTTAAGTATTTTGATTTTATTGAATACTCATATTTTGGCACAAAATATACACAGGCATACCCAGAAACACATACAGATAATAAAGAGTCTGGAAAAAAATACTAGAATATTTACAGTGACTCTCAGCAGGAAGTTAAAATACACATTTATTTAAAATCCCCCACTTTTCTTCATTTTACCATTTTGTACTAAATTATTGTACATTAAAAATTATTAATCATAAAAAGCACTAAATACTTAACTATTCTTTGTGTTGCACTTAATTTTTGTGGGGCACATGTATGTCACTTATACAATAGATTTGTTCTATGCTCTTGGGTATGGGTATGGGTGTGGGTGTGTAATCAGTTTAAAAATCCTGAGATATGATAGAAGATAAATCAATTATTTCTGTATTAAAGGAGATAATAGTATTTTTAGACTATTTTGATGGAGTACCATCTGCCCACAATTCTCAAATTTGAGAGTTATTTACTGGATATATGACTATAAAATATTTAGTGTCAAACATATCTACAGCAAATATTTTGAACCTATGAGCCAATACAATTCTTTAATTTGACAATAAAGTTTTTATTAGTGTTTTTCTAGTGAGTGGTCATTGAAATTAACTAGTTTTAGCATTTTAAAGAAACATAGCAAAATATATTAATATACCAATTGTCTAAATTTCATTCCCATATTAAACACTGCTCATGACAAAATAGTAAGTTAGATCACTTGTATCCAGTTTGGGCTATTATATCACCTCACTGAATAAACTTTCGGCAACTATCTTGTTGTAAATTTCTTTCCCTTTAAGTAATGTCATTAGACCAGATATACTCTATATTTCCTTCCTGCTCCATCATTGTATGCATCTATGCTTTTTTTTTTTTTTCTGAATTGAGCACCATTTGGCAATTATTCTCAGTGACTCATGGAGTAGAGTTTAAAATAGATTTTTTATTTGAAACAGGAAAAATCAAAATATTCTAGCACAAAACTATACTGGTTTAAATTTGCATTTCCATATGGAATTAGGTCACTAGTTTTAGTATGACATTTCAACATTTTTTGCACATATAATCACCCTGGAATTTAGCAGATAATTAAAATTCTGTGGAACTAATATCTCTAATATGTAAAGATATCAAAACCCATTTTAAGTATAATGAATGTCAGAATAGTTATAGAAAAGTAACAGTCTCTTTAAAGTTGAGATACCCAGGTAGAATGCAGCATGGTTAGTAAATTTCTTAAGTACAGATAAAGAAAAGTTGATGGTAGCATTAGTTCAGAAAAAAGTAAAAGCAGTTACTTAATGAGAGATTTTTCTTCCTGATTATCAACACATATTCTCAGTGTAAGTGAGTCATAAAATTTCCAATTTCTTAACCTATATTTGTAATGTACAAATTATATACTGGTATTAAGTTGTTTTAAAAAGAGAACTAAAGTTTCACTCTATCCTAAGGAACTAATGTGATCTTGAACAGTAAATTTCCATCCTTAAGTTTATATCTTTTTTATTTTTCACTATTAAAAATTATATATAGGGTAACTTACAAATATTTAGTCATAGTATTTTAAAAAATTAATCAGCATTAATAATAATTAATAGCTTCTTTAATATCACATACTTAAAGAGGTATTTTATTAATATATTGATATCAAGTCACAGAATATAAAACCAAAGTACACAGAATTTTAAAGCTAGTGATTTATTTATTTATAATCTAAAATGTATTGACAGTTTTATTTATTGTTAACAAATTCTTACATAGTATTTATTATATGCAGTCACTCTTTTGAGTTCTTTGCAATATTAGTTCATTTAATTAGCAAATTAACCATATGAAGGAGATGCTATTGTGATCATCTCCAAGTTTAATTGTCTTGCACAAAGTCTCAAAATTAACGTCACAGCCAACATTTGAACCCAAGCAATCTAACTTCTCACTGTGCTCTTTAACTCTATACCCTAACAGAAAAGGGAAAACGAATCTCAGAGAGACTCTGTGACATATTTTGAGTCTTGTAGCTATTTATCGAAAACCCCAAAATGAATAAGATTCTCCCAAATCACTGTAATACATAATGAGTTGGGAAAAGCACAGTGAAATAATCCAGGAAAATAAAACAATTTTCTGATGTAAAGTATCTTCTATTTTCTGTTCACTGCCTACAGCAGTTTTCAACAGGCAGAAAATACCCACCTTTTTAAATTCCTCTAGCTGTGCTACTTGGTATTTGCTGCACAATACTATTTTATTAATGTTCACCATGACTTTATTTATTGTAATGTAAATCTGGAAACAATTCAGATGTCCATCAACACATATCTACATAAACAGAAATGTGTATACCTGTACAACAGAATACTACCTAACATTTAAAAGGGAATAAAGTATTGATACATGCAATAACATGGATTGGGTCTCAAAAGAATTTAGCTAAGTGAAGAAACCAAGTGTGAAAAACGATATACTATATCATATGAAATTCTAGAAGCCTATAAAAGCTGTGGTTACCGAGACCCCAGGGACTAAGGTGAAGAATTGACTCCAAGCAGGAAGTAGAAAACTTTTGGGGGTGAAGGAAATTCTCTACATCTTAACTGTGGTGGTCGTTACAAGAGTGTATATATTTGTTAAAACTTATGAACTGTATATTTTAACTGGATGCATTTTATTACATGTAAATTATACCTTAATAAAGTCAATTTTTAATAAATAACTTCAAAATTTTTGACATCCCTTCCCGCAAGAGATAGAATCTCTGTTCCCTTCCCTTGAAACTGAGTGATCTTATCACTTCTTTAACCAACAGAATATGGAAATGACTCTACTTTACTTCTCAAGCAAGGTCATAAGTCATGCAGCCTCTTCCTGGTTCTGCCGGAATACGTGATCTGGAAGAAGCCAGGTACCATGTAAAAAGTCCATCTACTGTGAGACAACTATGCTGAAGAGGCCAAGCACTGTGGTCCACCGTTCTAACTAAACCCTACCTTCTAACCCGCAAAGTGCCAGGCATGTGAGATAAGTCATCTTGGACCCTAAATCCAGTCTGTCCATCAGCAAAGTGTTGCTGAAGTGACCTCAGTTGATGCCACAAAGAACAAGAGATCACCAGTTACTTACCTACAGAGTCTGTGAGCTGTAAGAAAGTGGTTGTTGTTTCATAATTCCTCCCCCTTCTGAATCTTTAATGTCTTTTTTGCCATTCTAGATGCTTTAGCAGTTCCATGTTCATCTGAGTTAAAGAAAGAAGGAGACGGAGCAATGGGGGAGGGGAAAGTTAGAAACAGTGAAGCATGTTGAAGAACAACTGTGGGATTTTTATTTTGTAAACAGAAAAAACCGATGAGGGTCAACTCAGGTAGAGTTTTCCAATTAGGTAAGGGTCCAAGAAGTCCCAAGCAGTTCTTATGCAAATCTTCACCCCTCCCCTTGAAAAAATATTCAGCATTTATTTTTTTCCACAATATGGACCACTATATATAAAGAGTAGCAAATACAAATGCCTCCCAAGTCAGTCAGGGTGTAACTATATTACATATTCATTATGCAAGCATTGTATAAGGAAGTGCAACAGGGCTGTAGCAAACTGCTGTGCCTCTGTCTCATTCATTTGTAGGTGGTCAGACACCTACCACCTAAACTCAGCCAACTGTAGCCCTTCAGAGAGAATTTGGCCTGAGTGCAACAAGATCTCTGATTTTGAATTTTATGCAAAATTGTTTAATGTTAAAATGTTGGTCCCTGTTTCGTGTTTGGGATAAAACAAGCATATTCAAAGATCAACGCCAGATGATTTTGCAGGCAGTTTTCAATTTCTGCCATAAATAATTTTAAAGAAAGGTTTGATTGTGTATTTATTGGTTGAAAATTTTAAATGTGTCTGTGAAAATGTATTTAAAACCATCATGACCTGTTTCTTGATTAAACGACTTGGAGCTGTAAAAAATTAGAGTGCTAAGCGCATGAAAACTTTTAATACTTTTAGATATTTGGAAAGCCAACACATGTATGTGTTACTTCCATAGTATCAAAAATAGGTTAAATCTGTTCTTGCTGAAGGTAATTACACTATTGTGCACTCACATTTACCTAAATTAATATTTAAAGATGGAACCAGCCGGGCTCGGTGGCTCAGCCTGTAATCCCTCGATTTGGGAGGCTGAGGTGAGTGGACTGCCTGAGCCCGTGGGTTCGAGACCCACCTGGGCAACTTGGCAAGACCTCATCTCTACAATAAATCAAAAAATTAGCTGGGTGTGGTAGCGCGAGCCTGTAGTTCCAGCTATTGGAAGGCTGAGGCGGAAGGATAGCCGGAGCCCAGCAGGTCTAGGCTGCGGTGGCCGGGAGCGGCCACTGCACTCCAGTCTGAGCGACAGAGTGAGACTCCAACTCAAAAAATAAATAAATAAATAAATAAATAAATAAAAATAAATAAAAATAAAGATGGAACCAATTGAAAGTGAAATTGAATTAAACAAAGGTATAATATTGCATTGTGTGCTGATGGTTTGTAGTTGATCAGAAATGCAGATGTCAATCTATAAATATAATAAGCTGTGCATACAAAATGGATTAAATATAAGATGCTTAAGACAATATAACATGCCGTTAGAAAGTAAAATGTGGCATAAAAAGATTGAGCTCAATTGCTTAATAAATAATACAATAAAACGTAATAGCTTTTAGAGGATATTTGTGGAATGAAGTTGAAATTTTGTCGAAGCAACAATTCATATAAATGTGTTTTATATATTTGAACACTTTAGTCTTCATGATTCAGGAAGACGTTAGTATCTTAATAAGTAATAGAATTAATGTCTGTAATTGGTATTGGATGGCTTACCTGTACACCTTTCTTATATCTGAATGTTTTTATCATCCTGCCTACATAACTGTGTTCTGTTTAAATGTTTCTGAAGTGAATCTTTATAGAGTTCTGTGACTAAGCCTCAAATGCATTCTTCATAGGGTTTAAGCCTCAGACATATTCTTTGCACTTGGAGCACAGCTCTAATGCTCTTTGATGCACCCCACATTATCTTCTTCCCCATCTAGAAATACAAGCTATATTAAAAAGATATCTTAGCTGTGGGAAAAATATGACTTTTTTTCAAAGAAATATATGGTCAGAAATAGAGGCTTCTTAGATATTTGCTGGCACTGAGGAACGTGACTAAAATCCAATCGCCTTTCACTGAAGTTGCTGTCATTGTTTGACATGTGGACCTGAGTGAGAAATCTGGCTGTTATATAGCAAGGTCTGCACTACAAGCCATTATCTATTCAACCATTATAATGACTTCTTTTTAATGATGAACATGGCAGAGACAAGAGGTCATGCAGATCATGAATGAGAATCAATATTTGAACATATCAAGACTTTAGTTTCCTCTTTGGTTCTAAGAAGGCTGTAGTATATGAAGTCTTCATAGTACAGTACATAATATTCAATATATTTTCCAACATTTATTTCAATTCCTGACAACCAATGCCACAAAAGGAGGCAAGAGGTACCAGCTAAGAAGGCTTGTGGAATAATCTTAAAGCAAAAAAGAGATGTGTAGAATGAGAGATGAAATTGGAGTCACCTTATATTTAGAGGATGGCCAAATATAAGTTCAGATTTAATTCAGGACCAGCCTTTATAAGGCTGTGAAATAAGTGAAGGTTGCTGTTATCTTTTCCCATTCATTCTAGTAATGCCAGATTACTCAATTAATCGATGCATAGAATATCTCTCAATTAAGGTTGAATTTTTATAAATAATTATCTATTTCATACTTTTAAAAGTCTTGTCATGTTTACAGTAAGAAAGCATGTAGGTAGAACTTTGTTATACTTCCTTATACTTGTTTTATGCTTTAATATTTTATTTTAATTTAAATTTGTGTATGGAGAATGCAAGTTATTGTAAATACTCTATTGCTTGAAATCTGACTCAATATTTCTTTGAAATATAGCCCTCTTCTGCTTATCATAATTCTCTACTATCCTAATTGGTTGTTTTAAGATAAAGAGGCCAAAGTATCTGACAAGATGAGTCATTAGTAATATATTTCTGGCATGTGTTGTAAAGGAATTACCTGTGGACAGACACGATCGTCTCTCATCTTTGGAATAACACTTGGCTAGCTAAGCCACACCTGATCAGAAAGAGACTTTAGATAAAACTGTTTTGTGAAAAATTAGTAACAATCAGAGGTATCCAGTCCATTCTAGATTTTGCTAAAGGCTAGAAAACAATATTGGTAAGATCAGAACTTCAGGAAATTTAAAGTGTTTTTCTCTAGTAGAGAGGAAAAATATTTTTTAAAAATTGTGACCCTTTTTCTTAGATTCTTTGAAAATTTAAAGTTACTGCTGAAAATAAAGTGTGGATCTATTGGACTTATCCAACGTTGTGGCACATATTGTACCATGGAGAGGTTATATGCTATGAAATTCTTAGAACAATTGAAGCACCATACCCTTGATGTTCAAATAGGGATCAATAGATTATAGGTGTTAAATCATACTACAGCAAATAGATAGGTGTTAAAACATAGTTCTTATCTTTAAGGAACTTGTAGAGAGGAAAAAAATGGATGCTATACTTGGGAAAAAGATGCACATGGGATTCTTTGAAAGTTTGAAAAGAAGAGAGAATACACGAGGGTGAGGGGACTTTGAAGGGTTTAGAGAAGAAAAGATAGTGTTTGAATTGCTTTGTGCAAAGAATCCCCATTCTGTGAAGGACAAAAGACAGCTATTGGAGGTTGTTTCAGAAAGAACAAAATGGGGGTTCAGATGTCTGAGGGATAGACTCCTGATATTTGTTCTCTTTGCAGAAAAGGTGAAATGACAATGGTGAGAGGACCATCTACTGTGGGCTTAAGTTGTTAAAGAACAACACTAGGGTGTGTTATCACCCTCAGGAGGAATGTCTAAAAGTGTGTCATAAGAAGCAGCATAAGGTCAGGCTCTTGTGCCTTGGGGAACATTTTATGTGACAATTAAGCTAGAATTAGCTCTATTCTTGCCAAAAGTCACAATCCCTTGAGGTATTATTAAGGAAAGTTACCTGACTAATCAACCAAACTCACATTGTGGCCAAGATTCTGGTGCCTCAAATGGGTTGAACTATGTAATCAGTGAACTTACATAATAGGATCTGCATGAGGCCTAATTTGGCCAGCATGGTTCTTATGCTGCAATTTCTCCAAATTGGAAGAATGTGGAATTTGATTTGTTTCCTTGCTTGCTTCTATAGCAGTTTGCATTCATTTTGCTTTGTGTTTTTGTTTGTGTTTATATGTTTTTCTCCTTTTTAAAATCTTTGTACAGGGGTTAGAAAAAAAAATTTTTTTGTTTGCTTAACATATTTTCTGGATTGCTTCTTAATAGTCTACAATTTTTTCCCTAATATCCGCTTCAATTTCTAGCCCTAATCCTGAAAAGTTCTAGACTGCCATCAGCAATATCAAAGTATTGCTAAATAAAAACTGGAAGTGGGAACCAGAGATGGATACAAGTGGGAATGCAGATGTCTGAACAATCACGTGATAAACGTGTCACCAATAAATGGGTGAGGTGAAAGAATAAACCCAGATGCCTTATTGGATTATCCAGTGTGCTTCACCACTAGCCTTGACCTCGGGTAACAACAGTATGACTGAATGCCTGTTTAAGTCAGTCAATTTTTTTTTTGCTTCTATCATGATTCAGGAATTACACAGATGAATAATGTATGGTCTGTCCCCTCAAGTTGCTTATAGTGTAATTTAAGTTAGACAGACTGACTAAAGCAGGCAATTTTAAGCAAGTGCAATAACGGAACTATATACAGGGCAGTTCTGTAGCCTTGAGGGAAGGGCTCAGGCTAATGTTCTAAGAGAGGACTCTACCTAAACTGAGATAAAATACAGGGATAGCCAGACTAGATTTTCCTTCATTGAAGTTAACGCTATCAAACCAGAGCATATTCCCCTTAATATATACTTGTGTGTGTGTATGTTTACTATATTTATATTTATACAAATATATGTGTGTGTCAAATATACTATGTGTACATGCATTTGAATATCTGTGTTTTTGTAATGTACTATAAACACACACTTCACATTGCTCTTAGAGTTTAATTGAAGTGTTTATTTTGTTTATTTATTTATTTATTTATTTTTTGAGTTGTAGTCTCACTCTGTCACCCAGGCTGGAGTGCAATGGCACACTGCTCATGGCCACCGCAGCCTCGAACAGCTGGGCTCAGGCAATCTTTTCACCTCAGCCTTCCAAGTTGCTGGGACTACAGGGCTTATGCCACCACGCCCAGCTATTTTTCTGATTTATTGTAGAGATGAGGTCTCGCCAAGTTGCCTGGGCTGGTGTTGAACCTCTGGGCCCAGGCAATCCTCTCACCTCAGCCTCCCAATGTGCTGGGATTATAGGCATGAGCCACACGCCCGGCCTTGAAATGTTTAAGTAATAACAGAATAGTCTAGTCTACCTGAATATTATTTTGCATAATTACCTCTGTGCACTACTGTGGCAAGGAGAAGTCATGGGAAAATCATTTTAAGGCTTTCCTTAAGCTTCCAAAGTCTTTTATAACTTATATTCCTCTTTACGTTATAGTCACATGGGGCCAAGGGCTGCCTTGAGATTGACTATCTATCAGATGGTATATAATCTAGGCAGCACTGAACAAGTTTTTTGAAAGGGCTGTATTGCTCTGCGGCTACTACCAGAGGGCTCAGCAGGAATTGTTCTTTGAACACTTGCAGGTAGTTACTGACAGAAACTTTAAACTGTTTTGCTGTAGAAAGGTTGGAAAAAGATGAGTGCCACAAGAGATCTTAAAACAATGTCATCAGGAGCAGTAACTGGGAAGTTACTGCTGAAGGAAGCACATATCAGCCTATGAAAGTCCATGTACTGACAGTTGCTACTGCCTGTGCACTTTCAGGAGCATCAACCAGTTCAGAGACATGGCCATCCAAGCAATGGGAGAAATGGCCATTCAGAAGGGAGGATCTAACCGTTCTTTTCATTATTCTAATGTACATCCTTGCAAATCGATGGGAAGATTGCATGTGGGATCTTTCATTATATTCCATCCGGAGGGTAAATGATTTCCCAGTAAGAAGGACTATCTTAAACAGAATTTTCAAGTGGAAATATAAGGTTGTAAACAGACAAAAGATAGAAGTCTAGTATTTGTTAGATCGATGCTTACAGTTGTCCATCTGTATCATAGAGTAAATCTTACTTCATTATGCTATTTTGTTTTGAGTATATGCTTAAAATACTTTTCTTAACAACTGTGTGGTAGAAAGAATCATGGTCTTCTAAAGATGTCCACGTTAGAATCGCTGGAATCTGTGACTCTATTATATTACATTGCAAAAGGAAATTTGCAGACATGATGAAATATAAGATTTTGAGTTGGGGAGATTAGCATGGATTATGTAGGTGGTCCCCAGGTAATCACAAGTCATCTTAAGAAGGGCAAGTCGGGCTCGGTGGCTCAGCCTGTAATCCCACGCCTTGGGAGGCTGAGGTGAGTGGATTGCCTGAGCCCGCGAGTTCGAGACCTCCCCAGGCAACTTGGTGAGACCTCATCTCTACAATAAGTCAAAAAATTAGCTGGGCGTGGTAGCGCGCGCCTGTAGTTCCAGCTACTTGAAGACTGAAGCAGAAGGATCGCCGGAGCCCAGCAGGTCGAGGCTGCAGTGGCCAGGAGTGGCCACTGCCCTCCAGTCTAGGCGACAGAGTGAGACTTCAACTCAAAAAAAAAAAAAAAGAAGGGCGGCAAGCACATCAAGATAGGAGAAAGAAAATGTTATTACAGGCTGGGCTCAGTGGCTCAGCCTGTAATCCCAGCACTTTGGGAGGCCAAGGTGAGTGGATTGCCTGAGCCTGAGGGTTCAAGACCCTCCCAGGCAATTTGGCAAGAACTCGTCTCTACAATAAATTAGCCAGGCGTGGTAGCGTGCGTCTGTAGTTCCAGCTCCTTGGAAAGCTGAGATGGAAGGATCGCCTGAGCCCAGCAGGTCGAAGCTGTGATGACTGGGAGCATGCCACTGCACTCAAGCCTGGGCAACAGAGTGAGATGCCAACTCAAAAAAAGAAAAGAAAAGAAATTGAGAAGCCCTAGAATAACTTAAAATAGCTGTATAATATAAAGTATGTAGTAAATGTATAGTAACCCCTCCCCAGGACTAGACACATAAAGTGTGTGCTATAGTGTTTCTTCTGAAGTGTTGTTACTATAAAATACCAAAGATAATGGCTACTTTACAAAATGTTTGCAGTGTTTGTGCTTAGAACTTTGTTAAGTTTTTGTAACCGGCTTCTTCTGCTTCTGCAACCGCTGCTGGCAGTGTGTGAATGTTAAGCAATAAGCCCCTCCCGGACATTCCTTTGCTTAAATTATGGTGGACTCTGGCACCAGCCACTCTTCTGGTGGGCTCTGTGTTGTTTCAAACCTGCTTGTATGCTTATCTGACATTCCAGAGGGCTTAACTAACTCCTCTCTGCCCGTTTGGCCGTTAAAAAGTCAATCATAGGCAACTAAGCCCAAGCCCG
>CAUYQG010285389.1:0-12955 GCA_963574415.1 Tarsius wallacei | reverse complement strand
GCTCGGTGGCTCAGCCTGTAATCCCGCGCTTTGGGAGGCCGAGGTGAGTGGATTGCCTGAGCCCGCGGGTTCGAGACCCGCCTGGGCAACTTGGCGAGACCTCATCTCTACAATAAATCAAAAATCAGCCGGGCGTGGTAGCACGCGCCTGTAATTCCGGCTACTTGGAAGGCAGAGGCGGAAGGATCGCCAGAGCCCAGCGGGTCGAGGCTGCGGTGGCCGGGAGCGGCCACTGCACTCCAGTCTGGGCGACTGAGTGAGACTCCGACTCAAAAACAACAACAACAATATCCACCTCAAAGAGTTGTGAGGATTCAATGCTTGATGCACAGTAAGCCCTTAGTGCAGTTAATCTGTGAACAACTTGGGGTGAGGGGCGCCAACTCCCTGCATAGCTGAAAATCTGAGTATAACTTTTGATGCCTCAAAAACTTAATAGCCTATGTTGATTGGAAGCCTTAGTGATAACAGTCAATTAACACATATTTTGTATGTTATATGTATTATATACTAAATTCTTAAAGAGGAAAGAAATGTTAAGGAAATCACGGGCAACCCCCTTGGGTCCCCTCCCACTGTGGGGCTGTTCTCTCAATAAATCCTGCTTTCTTAAAAAAAAAAAAAAAGAAAAATCACAAGGAAGAGAATATATTTACTATCCACTAGGTTGAAGTGTATCATCATAAAGGCCTGCCTTCTTGTGCTCACACTGAATAGGCTGAGAAGGAGGAGGAAAAGAGGGGTTAGTTTTGCTGTCTCAGGGATGGCAGAGGTAGAAAAGGTGCAGAAGGTGGAAGGGGAGGCAGGAGAGGCAGGCATGCTTGGTGTAACTATGGAAACACAAAGAAATTTGTCTGACTTGTTAAATTTTTTTCATTTCTCTAAAAATGTTTCTATACACTACCAATCCTTCTTCCTTACTTTAGTTTCAGGGTCCATATCATAGAAGGGTCCATGTTGCATAAGAAGCCAAAAGCAGTCTTGAATAATTGGAACTGTTCTGTCAAATTATCCAGTAGGTGTTCTGGCACTGCTTCATCTATGTCTTCTTCCTCATAGTCTGGCACTGATTTGAAAGCACTCAACTCCATCAAGTCATCTTCTGTTAATTCCACACCTCTGGTGTGGTGTCTATTAGCACTTGAACTTCTCCAGAATCTTGAGACCTTTTGCCCCCTAGCTTTTTTGCCATATCCAGTCTCTTTCATGATTTCCCTGATTTTCTCTGTCGTAAATTCTGTGAAGTCACACCATGTGGTTATAGTTTTCTCCAGCATGAATTTATTGTTTGAGGCTTGATGGCTGTTACAGCTTTTTTTTGGTAACAATTATGGCATCTTCAGTGGTGTAATCCTTCCATACTTTCATGATGTTCTACCAGGGTTTTCTTCCATGGCTGACAATCCTTTCCAGAGAGTACTATGAATAATGAACCTTAAAGGTCCTTATGACCCCTGATCTAGAGGCTAAATTAGAGACGTGTTTGAGGGCAAGTAGACCACTTTGATGCCTTTTGTGTTGAACTCATGAGATTCTGGGATGCTAGGGCATTGACCTCATGAGATTCTGTGTCAAACACTTTAAAAGGCATCCCTTTCTGACAAGGTACTTCCTGCCTTCAGGGACAAAGCATCAATGGATGGAACCAATCCAGAAAAAGGGTTCTTGTCATGTAGGCCTTCTTGTTGTACAAGCAAAACACTGGCAGCTGGTGTTTATTTTTTCCCTTCAAGGCTCAGGAGTTAGCAGCTTCATAGATAAGGGCAGTCCTGATCATAAATCTGACTGCATTAGCACAAACCTGTAGAGTTAGCCTATCCCTTCCTACCTTCAATCCTAGTGCTCGCTTCCCTCCTTGCTAATAAAAAAAATGTTCAAGTGATCCTCCTGCCTTAGCCTTCCAAGTAGCTGAGACTTATTTAATCTCTCTCTCTCTTTCCTTCTCTCTTTGCTCTCTCTCCTCTCTCTCACGTTGGAGTCACCACAGCTCTAACTCCTGGGTTCAGGCAATTCTTCCATCCCAGTTTCCCAAGTAGCTGGGACTACAAGCATGCACTATCATGCCCTGCTAAATTTTTTTTTTTTAAACAAAGACTTGCTGTGCTGCCTAGGTGCGTCTTAAACTCCTGGGCCCAAGGACTCCTCCCGCCTTGGCTTCCCAAAGTGCTGGGATTATAGGCATGAGCCACCATGCCTGACCCAATGATTTTCTTAATTATATCTGGAAATTTGTCTGCTGCTTCCTGGTCAACAGAAGCTACTTCTCCTGTTAGCTTGACATTTTAAAGCTAAACCTCTATCTAAAATTACCAAACCATCCTTTGTGGAGTTAAATTCTCCAGCTTTAGATCCTTCACCTTCCTTTTGCTTTAAGTTGTCATATAATGACTTTGCTTTTTCTCAAATCACATTAAAGTCTGTAGGTATTCCTTTCTTAAAACAATCCTATACCCACAGAAAGGCTGCATAATACAAGATAAAGGGGTGTTTTGTAAAAAGTACAAGGTTCTTGCCTATAGCTGTGGCCTTAACTTCACAAATTTCCTTTTTTTTTTTTTTACGATGGTCCTTATGCTGAATTCATTTATCTTGAGATGGTATGCAACTGTCTCTGCAGACATCAATCTATGACACACATCAAGCAATTCAACTTTTTCTTATAATATAAACTTTTTTTCTGCTTCTTGGAGCACTTCAAGCATCACCAGTGACACCCTGTATGGGTTCCATAGTGTTATTCTAGGTTTATATCGTATTACACTTACCATAAAAAATACTCAAGAACTGTGAGAGATCACCTTTTACTGTGCTTTACAATATACTGGAGATACCAACTGCTCACTGGAGATGATTAGCATCATATGGCATTTTAAATAGACACAACACTTGAGCTCACTACCATAGCAACAGGAGGTTGCTACAAAATTATTATAGTAGTATACACAGTATGTACTACAGCTAATTTTATATAAAATTTTATATAAAATTATAATTTTATATAAAATTAGCTGTAGTACATACTGTGTATACCACTATATATAAATAAATATATATATATATATATATATATATATATAAAATTTTTTTTTTTTTGAGTTAGAGTCTCACTCTGTCGCCCAGGCTGGAGTGCGGTGGCACACTCACGGACACCCCAGCGTCGACCTGCTAGACTCTGGAGATCCTTCTGCCTCAGTCTTCCAAGTAGCTGTCACTACAGACGCGCCTACCTGCCTACCATGCCCAGCTAATTTTTTATTTTATTGTAGAGAAGAGATCTTGCCAAGTTGCCCAGGCTGGTCTCAAACCTGTGGCCTCAGGTAATCCACTCACCTCAGCCTCCCAAAGTGCTCGGATTACAGGCTGAGCCACTGAGCCTGGCTATAGTTATAACTTAATATGGCATCTTTTCATTTGTTTACATTTCTCCCTACTGCAAATGGCACCATGTAAGATCTATAAGTGTTCGTGTGCATAAATTCTGATAATTTTTTTAAAAAATAGGGTCAGGGTCTCACTCTGTTGCTTAGGCTGGAATCCAGTGGTGCAATAATAGCTCACAGTAACTTCAAACTCCTGGGCTTAAGTGATCCTCTGGCCTCAGTCTCCTGAGTAACTATGATTACAGGGGTACGCCACTATGCCTGGCCAATTTTTTCTTTTTCCTTTTTTCTCTAAAAACTCCTGGCCTCAAATGATTCTCCCATTTGGCCTCCCAAAGTGCTGGGATTACAGATATGAGCCACCATGCCTGACTCAATGTTAACTTTTTATAATAGATTTGTGTGTATTTTATGATACACAAATGTATGTAATACACAAATGTAAATGATAAAATAAACTAGTTTCTACATATATTTCATGTATTCATGAGATATCTTTTTCTTAAAGGTATTAATTATACATATAATTTATATTTATATATTTATACAAATTATAAAATATATAATATATATAAATTATAAAATTTACATTTATATATATGTTTCTAGGTTATGTGGCTCACTTGGTTTTTTTTTGAAAATTTCAAAACTCTCCACAAATTTCTCCAATATATTTATTGAAAAACATCAATGCATAAGTGGATCTGAGCACTTCAAACCCATGTTGTTCAAGGCTCAACTATAAGGTGGTCACCTCAATTGTTGCTGTTGTTGCAATCAGGCAACTATTCGGTTCCTTGCTCTCCTGTGGCATAGGCCTTCACTGAAATTAATATTAAGTTGACTGCTGGAAAGTGTTTTACCACCATGAATGAACCAAACCATGTGCTGTACCTGGCAGCTGCTTCTTTCTTCCCATCTTCCAGTGTCCTCCAATGAATATGATCTCCAAAACCTGCAAGAAAAGAACCTTATAAACATTCACACAACAAACAAAAGAGCAGATACCCAAGAAAGAAGTATGGCATGTTCACAAGATATCCAGAAGGAAAGAAAGGTTTCCTTCTGTCAGGAGCCTTGTGGTCGAGTCCCCGCTCCACCACTTTCTAGGTGTATGGGATCATGGACAGCCCCATACCTCAAGACTCAGTTTTCTTATTTATAGAATGGAGATAAAACAACCTAATTCATAGTTTTAAAGATGATTAAATTAAATAATCATGTGAAATGGGCTTCATAAATAATCATGTGAAATGGGCTTCATAAATGATCACGGAGTATGCCAATAATGCTATAAGAATGAATGATAATTTTCCATAGTATAAATGTAAATCAAGTCTTAACAAATCATAATTAGTTGAAGGTGATAGAGTAATACAGCTTTAGATTCAGAAAGACATGGGTCCAGGGCTCCACTTCCTATTAAGTGTGTGACGTTTTGTGAATGAGAAAAGCTCTTCAAGTTCTAATTTCTTCATCTATAAAATCAAAACACCTACCTCCGATTGTTGGTATGAGAATTAAATGAGGTAATGTATTGAAAGATATTGTTGTTATAATTCCCACAATTTAGCCAGAGTCCTCTTTCTACATCACATCCCTCCTGGGAAAAAAACTTTCAAAGAGCTGGGCTGGGTGGCTCAGCCTGTAATCCCAACACTTTGGGAGGCCGAGGTGAGTAGGATGGGTTCGAGATCAGCCCAGGCAAGTTGGCGAGACCTCGTCTCTACAATAAATCAAAAATTAGCTGGGTGTGGTAGCGTGTGCCTGTAGTTCTGACTACTTGAACGACTGAGGCAGAAGAATCGCCGGAGCCCAGGAGGTCGACGCTGGAGTGGCCGTGAACATGCCATTGCACTCCAGTCTGGGCGATGGAGACTCCAACTCAAAAAAAGAAAAATCGTTCAGAGGCTGGGCTCTGGTGAGCCTTCTGCCTCAGCCTTCCAAAGTAGCCAGAAGTACAGGCGCACGCTACCACGCACGGCTCATTTTTAATTTGTATTAATTTTTTATTTCTAGCCAAGTTGCCTGGGCTGTTCTCAAAGCCGCGGGCTCAGGCAATCCACTCGCCTCGGCCTCCCAAAGTGCTGTAATTAGAGGCTGAGCCACTGAGCCCATCCTAAATGACTTCATTTTATCTTAATTACCTCTTTAAAGACTGTATCTTCAAATGTAGTCACATACTTAAGTACTTGGGGTTGGGATTTCAACCTACACATTTTGGGATGGGGGACATAACTGAGGCCGTAATAACCTGTATTCACCATTACAGTATCATAGAGAATAGTTTTATTGCTGTAAAAATACTGTATATTCCGCTTCTTCATCTCTCCTGTGAGCCCCTGGACACCACTGATCTTTTTACTGTCTCCATAATTTTGCCTTTTCCAGAATGCCATGTAATTGGAATTGTATAATATAAGGCCTTTCAAATTGTTTTATCCCCCGTAATAGTATACATTTAAGGCTCTCCCATGCCTTTTTGTGGCTTGATCACTCATTTCTTTTTGTCAATGAATATTCACTTTGTAGTTCAACAGTTATATTTTTAACTTCTAGAAGTTCTTTTCAGTGCCTTCACAAATTTGCTGGTTTATGTGTTTCATACCTGTTTTGTGATACTCTGTGCTATTTCTTTAAACATTTCATACAGAGTTATTTTTTGCGTTCTGTGGCTGATAATTCTAATATCTGAAGTCCTCAGGTGTCTAAATTTGTTGCTTCTCCTATTACTTGTGGTGACTTGCTTTCTTACATTTTGATGACCCATGATTGTGAACTCTTAATGATTGTTCTTCATCACTGGCTATCCTGGAGCCCACAGTGCAGAATGCTTTTCTCCATAAAGATTTGGCATGTGATTCATCTAGAAACTAGGGGGAACCACCGACCTGTGAACACTCTAGTCTCTTTTGAGGGTTGGATTAATATGGAAGTCTCAGGCTCGTCTCCATTTTGCCACATCAAAATGAACATTTGCTTTCAGGGCAGCCTTGCCTGTTGCTTATTGTTCCCAATTGGCTTTTAGCTTTTGGAGGGTTTTTGTTATTGCTGTGAGTCTAGTGAGTACACCGTGGAAGTCCATTTTATCTAGGATGTCATTGTTTTGTAGGTGTATATCCCTTCAGACTGTTTAGTCAGGCATCTCACCGAAGCAGGATTCAATTGCCTGAGTTCAGATATTGACAGATGTAATTAGGGGGATCATGTTAGACACCTTTCAGTTCTCCTGGGAATCTTACCAAGTTCACTCAACTCAGTTACTCTTCAAAATCAAACTTTGAGCCCTAGGCAAGTGACACATTTTCTCTTGGCCAGCAGCCCACACTTTTTGGATTGAAAAGTAATGATGGGCCGGGCTCGGTGGCTCAGCCTGTAATCCCAGCACTTTGGGAGGCCGAGGTGAGTGGATTGCCTGAGCCCGCGGGTTCGAGACCCGCCTGGGCAACTTGCCGAGACCTCATCTCTACAATAAATAAAAAATTAGCCAGGTGTGGTAGCGCGCACCTGTAGTTCCAGCTACTTGGAAGGCTGAGGCGGAAGGATCGCCGGAGCCCAGCAGGTCGAGGCTGCGGTGGCTGGGAGCGGCCACTGCATTCCAGTCTGGGTGACAGAGTGAGACTCCAACTCAAAAAAAAAAAAAAGGAATGATGGTTAGTTTGGATACTGCTTCCATGTGCTAATCCAGATGACCTTTTGCTTCCCTGTGGTAGCACGGATGAAAATTAGATTCAAATTTATTTCTGGGAAGGAAAGTTCTGGAAGGCAGGTGTAATAGCCGAAAAGGCACACAAGTGAAGCTGAAATCTCAACTTGGCTGTTTAGCAATTATGTGACCTGGAACAGATTATGTAAGTTCTCTGCCTCAGAAGTCTCAACTGTCAAGAATAGCAAATGCTACCACTTACTGATCATTTACAATAAACTAAGTACAATGCTAAGGTTTTTGCATGTACTCCTTATTTAATACTCAGTAATAACCTTATGAGAGTTATTATGCCTAGTTTAAAGATGAGAAAACTGAAACAGAGAGAGGTTAAATAAAAGTGGGTTATTATTATTATTATTATTTGAGTTGGAGTCTCACTCTTTCACGTTGGGGTGGCATGCTCATGGCCACCCCAACGTCAACCTGCTGGCTCCAGCAATCCTTCTGCCTCAGCCTTCCAAGTAGCCAGAACTATAGGTGTGCACTACCATGCCTGGCTAATTTTTTGATTTATTGTAGAGACGAAGTCTCACCATGTTGCCCAGGCTGGTCACAAACACAAAGGCTCAGGTAATCCTCTCGTCTTGGCCTCCCAAAGTGCTGGGATTATAGGCTTGAACCACTGCACCCGGCCTTATTATTATTATTTTTTGAGTTGGTGTCTCACTATGCGGCCGGACTGGAGTGCAGTGGCACGCTACAGCCACCACAGCCTCCATCTGCTGGGCTCAGGTTATCCTTCCGCCTCTGCCTTCCAAGTAGCTGGAACCACAGGTGTAAGTCACCACACCTAGCTAATTTTCTTTTATTGATTGTAGACATAAGGTCTTGCTATGTTGCCCAGGCTGGTCCTGGGCTCAGACAGTCATCTTGTCTCTACCTCCCAAAGTGCTGGGATTACAAGCGTGTTCCCTGCCCAAAGAAGGTAATTAATAAGGCCAGATTTAAATGAGATAACACATGTAGTATGTCAGGCATATATAAGATGGTCAATAAATAACAGCTAGCATATTATTTTTTTGGATACAAAATTAAGTCTTTCATGTGGTGTGGCCTAAATAAGATTCATTTGCTTGATAGTGTATGGTGGCTGTAAGTGTGCCACTGCACTCCAGCCTTGGCAATGGAGTGAGACTCCAACTAAAAAAAAAAATGAGGTCATTTGGGTGGGCCCTAATCCTTAAAAGAGGAGATGAGGACATAGACACATAAAGAGGGAAGTTCCTGCCAAAACCTTCATCATCGACTTCTAGTCTCCAGAAATGTGAGAAAATAAACTTCTGCTGTTTAAGCCACCCAGTCTGTGGTATTTGTTATGGTAATCCTAGCAAACTAATATACATATCATTATATATTTGTCAAACCCCTAGAATGTACAACATCAAGATTGAACTATAATGCAGACTAGGGACTTCAGTTACTAATAACCTATCAATACTGGCTGTCAATTGTAGCAAATATACCACATTAATGCAAATTAGGCAAAGTTGGGGGCGTGGGTAAGGAGGGGGAAGAGGGAAAGGCATATACAGGAACTCTACATGTTCAGCTTGATTTTTTTGTAGATCTAAAGTTGTTTTAAAAATATAGTCTGAGGCAACTCCCTCAGGTCCCCTCCCACTGTGAGAGTTTTTCTGTCCTGCTTTCTAAAAAACTAAATCCTGCTTTCTAAAAAAACTAAAAAATAAAGTCTGGCTGGGCACGATGGCTCAACCTGTAATTCCAGCAGTTTGGGAGGTTGAGGCGAATGGATTGACTGAGCCTGCGGGTTCAAACCCAGTCGAGGCAAGTTGGTGAGACCTTGTCTCTACAATAAATCAAAAATTAGTCAGGCGTGGTAGTGCGTGCCTGTGGTTCTGGCTACTTGGAAGGCTGAGGCGGAAGGATAGCCGGAGCCCAGCAGGTCGACACTGGGGTGGCTGTGAGTGTGCCACTGCACTCCAGCCTGGGCAACGGAGTGAGACTCCAACTCAAAAATAAACAAATAAATAAAGTCTATCGGGGCACACCTCATCAACAAGGGTACCTGCATAATGAACATTTATATATCTAACCCTAAATTGTACCCCACATTTTTAAAACAAAAAATTTAAAAGTTAAAAAAGATAAATTTTTAAAAGTTTTTTAAATTCAAAATTTAAAAAAGAAAGTCTATCAAATTTTTAATCATTCAATGGATAGGTTAAAATAACAAATTAGAAACAGGTGGAGAGATAGATCAGAAAAAGTTATCCAGAATGCAATGCAAAGAAACAAGGAGATACAATTGTGAAGGAGAAGCCAAAAGATACGAAGTAGGTTGAGACAGTCTAATATATATAAAAAAATTAAAAAATTAGCCAGGCGTGGTGGCATGTGCCTGTAGTCTCAGCTACTCAGGAGGCTGAGACAGAAGGACTGACAGAGGTCAGGAGGTCGAGGCTACAATGAGCTGTAATTGTGCCACTGTACTCCAGTCTGAAAGACAGAGTAAAATCTCAACTGAAAAAAAAAAGATCAAATCCACAAACCCTGGCATCTCTATTGGAGACGTTGCAAAAAAGCTGGGTGAGATGTGGAATAACTTAAGTGACAGTGAAAAGCAGCCTTACATCACTAAGGCAGCAAAGCTGAAGGAGAAGTATGAGAAGGATGCTGCCGACTATAAGTCTAAAGGAAAGTTTGACGGTGCAAAGGGTCCCGCTAAAGTTGCCTGGAAAAAGGTGGAAGAGGAAGACGAAGAAGAAGAGGAGCAAGACGAGGAGGACGAGGACCACGAATAAAAAAACTTTATCTGAAAAAAAAAAAAAAGATAAAAACAGGGGCCAAATAGACATTTTCAGATAAACAGAGAGATTTTTCCAATACCAGGTATTCACTATTCATGATTATTTCAGTAAATTAATATTTATTGGGCAGTATCATGTAGTGGTTAAGAACATGAACTCTAAGGCCAGACGCAGTGGCCCATGCCTATAATCCCATGCCTATAATCCTCACTTTGAGGTGAGAGGATCGCCGGAGCCACGGGTTCGAGACCAGGCTGGGCAACTTGGAGAGACCTCATCTCTACAATAAATACAAACATAAGCTGGGTGTGGTAGCGTGTGCCTATAGTTCCAACTACTTGAAAGGCTGAGGTGGAAGGATTGCCTAAGCCCAGCAGGTGGAGGCTGCGGTGGCCATGAGTACACCACTGCACTCCAGTCTGAGTGACAGAGTAAGACTCCAACTCAAAAAAAAAAAAATGAACTCTAGATCTAGACTCCTTTAGACTGTGACTTTGGGCAAGTTAAGTAACTTTCCTAAGCTGTGAAATGTTTTCTTAGCTCTATAATAACAGCTACCTAATAGGGTTGCTGTAAGGATTAAATAAATGAATACTTCAAAGAACTTAAAACAGTGTCTGGAACTTGAGAAATGCTACAAGTATTTGCTATTAAGATAATAACACCTGGCACTATTCTAAGTACTTTACAAATATTGATTCTCATAACAACCCTATGAGGTACTCTTATTAATCCCATCTTACAGATGATAAAACTAAAGTACAACATTTAAGTAACTCTCCCAACATCCCACAGCTAGTAAATGTCAGAGCTGGGATCTGACCCGAGGCAGTCAGGGTCCAGACTCCTTGAATTGAAGCACTACACAGAACTGTGTCTTTCAAAGTAGAAGAGAAGGACAAAGAGCAAGGGGAGGGAGCAGGCAATGGAGGGACTTGCAGGTCACTGTAAAGACTCTGGGCTTTACTGAGCTATTGGAGAATTTTGAGCGGAGTAGTAACATGATGCGATTTGTGTTTGAGCAGGATTGCTCTGAATTCTGTGCTGAAAACAGTCGGCAGGGGATGTTATGGGTTGAAATGTATCTCCTCCCACCCCCAAAAAGGTATGTTGGAGTCCTAACACCCAGTATCTCAGAATGTGACCTTCTTTGGAGACAGGATCTTTATAGAAGTAATCAAGCTAAAATGAAGTTATAAGGGAGGTCCTAACCCAATGATTGGTGTCCTTACAAAAGAGGGGAAATTGAGACACAGACATGCACAAAGGGAGAATATAGACATCTAACAAGTCAGGGAGAATAGCTTAGAACAGATCTTTCCCTCACAGCACTCAGAAGGAACAATCCTGGTGACACCTTGATTTTGGACTTCTAGCCTCCAGAAATGTGAGACAATGAATGTCTGTCGTTTAAGCCACTCAGTTTGTGGTACTTTGTTACTGCAGCCTTAGCAAACTAATATGAGGAGCAAAAAAGTAAGGAGACACAGAGACTACTGCAGTAATCTAGGGAAGAGATGACAGCGGATTGGGCCAGCTGTGGAGATAGAGGGAATAAGACACATTGGATTCTGGATATATTCTGAAGGCAAAGTCAACCGGATTTTGGAGTAGATATGGGAGTGAGAGTAAAGAGGGAAGTCAAGGATGATTCTAAGGTTTTTGGCCTGGGCAACTGGAAGGATGGAGTTGCGATTAACAGTGCGGATAGGCCGGGCATGATGGCTCACGCCTATAATCCCAGCACTTTAGGAGGTCGAGGTGAGAGGACTGCCTGAGACCACGGGTTCAAGACCAGCCTGGGCAACTTGGGGAACCTCATCTCTACAACAAATCAAAAAATTAGCCAGGCATGGTGCGCATGTCTGTAGTTCCAGCTTCTTGGAAGACTGAGGTGGAAGGATCACCTGAGCCCAGCAGGTCGAGGCTGCAGTGGCCGTGAGCATGCCACTGCACTCCAGCCTGGGTGACAAAGTGAGACTCCAACTCAAAAAGAGGCAAAAAAAAAAAAAAACAGTGAGGATAAAACATGATTAGAATTAGATGAAGACAGTCTAGGAGAAGACAAAATTAGAGCAAGCACATACAACTCTTTCAAAGAATTTCACTGTATTAGGGGCAAATGCTAGAATGGGATGTGAATCAAAGAAAGGTTTTAATTCAACATGGAGAAAAGTATAACACATTGAAAACTGACAGAAATGATACAAAGTAAAAAGGGAGTCACTTGTAAGATGTCATTGAATAGGTGAGAAAGATGAGATTTAGTATTCGAATAAAGCTTTTGCTGAGAATATGGATGATTTATCAAGTAGCAACAGGGAAGGGAGTTTACGTGAACACTGTCGGGTAAAATGCAGTGATGAGAATGTTTGAAAGGTATCTTCCGAGTCCTTCCATCTTTTGTTCAAAAGGAAGCAAGTTCACAAAAGGAAGCAAGGATTGTGGAGGAGGTATTAGAGGTTTGGAGAGACAGAAGGATATATAAAATAGTCCCTAGGAGAACCAGAGAAAATGAAGAGGACAGCTGAAGGACACGTTTCAGGTAGACAACCGTCCCAGAAGAAAGCTTAGATATAAAGACTAGTGAGCAAGTAAACTAGCAAACATGATGATAAATCTAAATATTGCCTGTAGCTGGGCATGGTAGCTCACGCTTCCAATCCAAGCATTTGAGGGGCAGAGGCAAGAGGATTGCCTTAGCCCAGGGGCTCATGACCAGTCTGGGCAACTTGGCAAGACCTCATCTCTACAACAAATCGAAAAATTAGCCGGGTGTGATAGCATATGCTTGTAGTCCCAGGTACTTGGGAGGCTGAGGCAGAATGATCGCCTGAGCCCAGAAAGTCAAGGCTGCGGTAGCCATGGTCATGCCACTGCATTCCAGTCTGGGCAACAGAGTAAGACTCATAAATAAATAGTCTGTACAAAAATTTTAAATGGTTCGCAACCTGCCTGGGCAACTTGGCGAGACCTCGTCTCTACAATAAATTAAAAAATTAGGCCGGGCTCAGTGGCTCAGCCTGTAATCCCAGCACTTTGGGAGGTCAAGGTGAGTGGATTGCCTGAGCCCGCAGGTTCAAGACCCGCCTGGGCAA
>CAUYQG010285383.1:0-32150 GCA_963574415.1 Tarsius wallacei | reverse complement strand
ATAGGGACAGCACAGGTAGAGGACAGGTAGACATATGGACAGGGTCTTCAGAAAGAAGTGCCTTGGAAGACTTCCACTAGGACAGACGTTCACTTTCTAAACACGCATCTCGATGAGGTCTTTCATGTTACAATGAAATGTAAGAAATTATAAAGATCAGAAAGAAAGACACAGCCAGAAAAGAGATGGAAACAGAAAGGAAAATCACTGTGGTAGATGTTTGACAATGAGACCCTAAGTATAAAAAAAGGCCCAAGCCATCTGCGCTACAGAATGGCGGGAGAAATAGAGCTCTGTGTGTCCTTTGACAATCACGTGGAGATATACAGGCAGAGAACCTTCCGGAAGGTGGGCAAATTCTTGCCCCTGCCGGGTGCCCATGGCTCAAGGGTCTGAGACAAGGTCTCCGGAAAGCAACAGGACCCAAGCCTGTTGTGGCCGCCCACACTAGCCCCAGCAGAAGGGTTGCCCCTGGTGGGTTGTGCAGCTAGGCAGGGAACATCCCGCTTCCTTGCTACTGAGACCGGTGGCCATTGTACCAACATGTCAAGGAGCTGGTGGCTGCACTGAAAACTGCCCCCTTGATTCGGCTTCCATGCGCCCACAGCAGTTCTGCAGTCAGGCTCCCAGGAGGAAAGGGCACGGAGGGAAAGGCAGGAAGGTCGTGGGCAAGTCACCTTCTTGGTCCCTGGCCTGGGGTGAGGAGGGACACAACATGCTGGTCACTGGGGTGACCTTGGACCCATCAACTTTGACGTACAGTCTGAAGGTCGCCATCTCAAAGTTTGGTCGAATAATGCCAAATGATCATAATAAAAACACCATCGACAAGACAGCATTTGATTGTAAAAAGGGTATGCATACCCCCTCAGGATATAAGATACTTTTTCATTTGAATAAATTTAGCTCTAAGGAAAAGTCACTCTATCATCCTAATTTCAAATTTTTTCCCTGGACCGGTGATAGCTTTCCCCAGACCAATGGAAACGAACTTGACCACATTCTGGAGGGCAAGCCTTTCTCCCCTTCACATCTGGACTGGGCTGGCTCCGTTTGCTTCCCTGGTCCCCAAAGCTTCGCTTCCTGGCGACTGATGCTTGCTGGGTTGCTCCGCGAGCCTGGCCGTGGACGGCGAGCCGGCAGTCCGCGTGGGGTGATGGCGCCACCTCAATGCAGGAGGAGGCTTCTGAGTCCGCCTTTGTGTCAATGCAGTTCAGAGATGGCCACTCGGACACTGAACGCTGACATGCTACCATGGCACCCCCGCGGACATGCGGAGGTAAGTCCCTGCCTTCATTAAAGAAGCAAAGCAAAAACAGAACACAACACTCTCGCACCTTTCTCTAGGTCCTCTCTCTCTCTCTCTCTCTCTCTCTCTCTCTCTCTCTCTCTCTCTCTCTGCCTCTGCAGCTCCCTCCTTGTTGGCAAAGCAAACCGGTAAAGGACTAACATTACATCTGGAGAGAAAAATGCCGACTTTAAATGCTATGAATAAACCAGACTAAGTAAATCCACAGCCTTTGAGTAGACCTGAAATATGACAATGGAGGTCCAGTGGGAAAAAGCCAAGGAGGGCAAGCGTAGGGTGACCATGGGAGATGTCCCTGGCCGCTCGGAGGTGGGCAGCCATCCCATCAGGCTGGTGTTGGCAGGGGTTTGGGCAGTTTTGGGCTGATGAGATGTAGGTTAATGGTAGGCCTCTGTCATAGGTGACCCCTAAGAAATGACAGTCAAGAAGACCTTTTGAACTCGGGAGGGAGAAACAGTCGGCATCACAATGAACTTTCTTCCCAGTGTCTGGCAGGCAGCTTTGGAAGCAGGGGGTCCTGCTCAGACAGCCCAGGGCACTTACCGGGTCTCCGCCTGAGGCGAAGGAGATGGAGCGCATGTGGTGGTTCGCGATGATCTGCCGGGTCCAAAACAAGAAACAAGAGGCACTGTTATTTCCCTTCCCTGTCTCGGAAACCAACCGCGCACTGGCAGGAATTATGAATTGACACGACTTCCTGAAAATCGGTACCCATGTGAAAATAGCAAGCATAGACATAATAACCACAGATAATCTCTCACAGCCTGATGACAGCTGTCCAGCTCCTTCGCCAGAATGATCTCATTCTGCACCAGGAAGCAAGGCTTTGGGGACCAGGGAAGCAGCCCATGACGTGGGAACTGTTATGACCCCGTTTCACAGGCAAGGAACCTGAGTCCAGGGGAGTCAAGTGACTTGCTCAGAGTAAGACAGCTAGTACTCAACAGAGCTGGGGCCAAACACAGGGGCCTGAGCCTGGTTGTAACAACCATGCCTCTTTGGAACTCACCAAAGCATCTCAGCTTGTAGATCCCGTTTCCAAAACACACTGGGGGCACTAATACAGACCCCACAGAATGGGGGAAGCGTGGCCCAGCCCCCATTTTATTTCAACCCATTTGTGTCATGTGCATATAAATTGGAGCGCCGGTGTCCAAGATTCAAAGTTGGTGCTTCCTCAAAGCACTCCTTAACTTATCAATTCAAAAACCAGAAGGGACTATGCGAGTTCATCTTAAAATGGGAAATTTCCATTAGCTATATAAACCGCAGTGTACGGTGAGTAAATTAGAGGCTGCCCTAAATTTAAAGAGCTACACAAGCCCTCCATGCTATTTTTATCTTTTTTAGGACAATATGATGATATCGAAGTAAATTTCTGGGGACGGGAGCAGAGCCTGCCTCCACCCTGACATAGGCAGGCTCCTTTCTACACCCTTGGGCCCTTGTCCTCAGGCAGAACTCACACAGCTGCAGTCACACTGTCCTGAGGATGTGTCCCAACACATTCCTGCACAACTCAAAATAAAATCTCAGTGAATGATAAGAGGGAACATGCTAGCTAAAACGCCCGCTTCTGTTTTTGGTACTTGCAAAACATCAGGATCTAGAAAAACCTGAGTACGTAAGTGAGTAGGAAGCGAGGGTGGCCGTGTAGGCTACGCCCAAGCCCCAGCTGGGCTAATGACACTGGCCTCTGCAGCTCTCTGGAACCCTGTCTCAGGCCCAGGGTAGAGGGCTCCTGCGAGAACAGTAAGGAAGAACGGCGGTCACCAAGTCATGTCCGACTGCGGTCTGAAGAGTTCTACGTTTTTGCTTCTTTGTATTTGTTCCTAAGGCAGCTCCGAAACTGGGGCTTAGAAATTAAAGTGGGAGCCATGATTTGGAAGGGGGAGAAAGTCATATGTGGTCCCCCAGACGCAGCACCATCAATGTGTGGCCGCATGTCAGTCCTTGGATGGGATGGAAACTGAACAGCAGAGCCAGAACATTGGAGCTAACTGGCCTAAAGCACATGTTTCTGTTCTGAAAGTGTCTTTTTACCTGGTTCATCACCAGCATTTATAAAACCGGACCCAGGGAAGAACAGGCCAGAACAGTGAGAATGCCTACAGTTTGGGGGCGTTTTAGCTCAATTCTCCTCCTTGGAGTTCTGTACAGGGCAGCGGGAGTGTTCTTCTGCTTCCTTTCTGAATAGAGAAGGGAGTGTCCAGCGGGGCCCCTCTCAGTTTGCTATAGTCGGGCCCAAAAGTCGGCAGAAGGGACAGCCAGAGCCCTGTGTGCTTGACCTCTCACCCGTAATTTCGTGGACTCGCCATCCAAGCTGGCAGGCCCGACGCCTAAGCCGGCTCTCCGTGCCATCCACCCAAACCAGGCAGGAAACGTGAGCCAGACATCCCCAACTGACTGCCACGTCCCAGGATGGGGCAGGGTCTAGCCGGTGACCCATCCCCAGGCAAGGAAAGTTTGTTTTCCCTTTTATTGGAGTAGGGAGGTGAAATCTGGGGAGAAGACCCCAGAATGGAAGAGTCTGAGGACTCAACCAAAGGTCCAGGAATCGTATAGGAAAAGAGCAGCTCTGTCCATATCAGCACAGAGCTTGGGTGGACAGGCCTCGGCACGACAGCACTCAGCTAGGGCCGGCCAGGGAGAGCCTGTGCCCGTCCAGCCTCCTGAGTCCTGAACCCACACCCTCCAGAGCTGCAAGCCTGTCCTTAGGCCAGTTTGGATAAAAGCATGGGAACAACTGATTCTCTGTCAGTTCCATGAGGACATGAGGGTCCAGTGGGACGTGCTATCCAGTGACGTCAAACCCCAAGCCTGGAGGCAGTTCTTATGTCTGCCTGGATCTGGGATTTGTTTCCTCACCTGGCATGAGAGGCAGAGGAATGGACACTGCTCATTTATCGGGGGAATGCAAAACTGATCAACACAAATACATACAGCCATGTGAAGGCCACCGTGGCATCCCTGGTGACAATGTTGGAATTAGGCACAGTGTCACGCAGAGGTCACATTCGAGCACCTGCTCACACTGCCAGCCAGAGCAGAGGGCCGTCCAAACTCCACATCCCCCTGGACAGACCATTCACCTCCTTTACCTCATTTGACCTTTGGGACTGCCTTGTGGGTAGCTAGGACAGCTACTCCGACACCCATTTCTCCAGCCGAAGAAACTGATGATGGGTAGGACGGAAAAACCTGAAAGACAGGCGCTGCACAGGGGCACGGCCACTTGAATGGAATCAACCTCAACAAACATCACGGCTGGGCCACCTCAGTCAGCTCCAAAGCCAATCCACACTGGCTGTGCCACTCAGTCCACACTGGCTATGCCATAGGTGCCCCATACCTCATCAACCCTAAACACTGTGGACCGTCAGACACTCCAAAATAATGAGCCACTAGGGAGGAAAAAAAAACCACTACCAATTAAGCCATGGCATGCCACCCACTTCAAAGGGGATCAAATAAAATCTGGCCTATAAAACAAATGAAATATGGCCTAAAAGGAAAAAACATGGGTGCCTTTTTTCAACAATGCAGGCAAACCAATGACTCCTCACATGACCTTCCAAGAAACAAAAGTCGTGGCCAGCAGGATGAAAGAGCCAACTCCACCCACCACCCTGCTGATGACCTTCAACGTGGCCAAATTCCCAGGCATGTGAAGATTTAACACCAACACCTTTCCTGTGAGCCTGTGAGACACCGTGTGGTTCGGCACAAGCCGGCCCGCGCCACAGACCTGCTTGGAGTCGGGCGTCCTCAGGTTCAGGCTGGCAGTGGAGACAGTCAGCGAGATGCTCGTCCCGGCAAACTGCAGGTTGCTCTTCCCCAGGATGCTGGACAGCACTTTGCTGGGAGGCTGCAGAACCAAAGAGCATCATTCCAGTTGGTTATTCGCTGGAGGCCACCCTGTCCCAGCCTCTGTGCCATTCCCGTCTAAAAGTGAAGGGGATTGGCCAGGCTCGGTGGCTCGGCCTGTCATCCCAGCACTTTGGGAGGCTGAGGCGAGTGGATTGCCTGAGCCCGCGGGTTCGAGACCAGCCTGGGCAACTTGGCAAGACCTCGTCTCTACAATCAGTCAAAAATTAGCCAGGCATGGCAGTGTGCGCCTGTAGTTCTAGCTACTTGGAAGGCTGGGGTGGAAGGATCACCGGAGCCCAGCAGGTCAACGTTGGGGTGGCCATGAGTGTGCCACGGAACTCCAGCCTGGGCAATGGAGTGAGACTCCAACTCAAAAAATAAAATAAGATTACATAACACAACACAAAACAAAACAAAAGTGAGGGGGAGGGGAGTGTCCACCATATCCCTAAGCCCTCACCACCCTTCCTCCCAGCTGCTGAGGAAGACACTCATGAAATGAATGCACCGGAGGGTGGCTCTGAAGCTGGTATGCACGCTCTAGAATATTCGAGATGCAGGCAGTAGAGCACCTAATAAGCAGATGCTGAGATGAGGACTCGGAGCTGTCAGAGGCATCAGCGGCTCCTGGGGTCCCTGGCGTGTGAACCCAGAAAGGGTGCCCCAGGCCAGGGCCAGCCTCAGTCCTGCAGACTTGACAGCCTGGCTTCAGCCTGTAATCCCAGCACTTTGGGAGGCTGAGGCAAGTGGAGGGTCAAGCCCCTGTCAGGGAGACTGGAAGGACCAGCTCCTGGTGTCCATGGGAACTGTGAGGATGCTCATCACTGGAGGAGACCACACAACCCTCAGCTCAAAAGTTCTCGCAGGTCAGTGCTCTTGGGGACTGTCCAGTCAGAGTCGGATGGGCCCCGAGCCAGCACAGGGAGGGACAGACACAGCCTGGCTTTAACTGGTATGGCCATCACCCCGTTAGAAGTGTCCTCGGCCCAGGTGCAACAGCTGTACCTCCTGGCCAGTGCCTCTACCTGGATACCTGGCTGGACACGGCAGCAAGCGTCTCTGTCCTCAGGACTGGCCTACCCTTTCTTTTCGGCTTAGAACACTGCCCCTTTTGACATACTAATTAGTTCCTAACTGGGCACAGATTGTTTTTAATCTCGAGAATAAATTATTTCATTTTATCTTATTTTATTTATTTTTTTGAGTTGGAGTCTCCCCCTGTTGCCCAGGCTCACGGCCACCACAGCCTCGATCTGTTGGGTTCAGGCGATCCTTCCGCCTCAGCCTTCCAAGTAGCTCTGGAACCACAGGCAAGCACCACCACGCCCAGCTAATTTGTTGATTTACTGTAGAGACGTGGTCTCGCCAAGTTGCCTAGGCTTGTCTTGAACACCCGGGCCCAGGCAATCCTCTCGCCTCCACCTCCCAAAGTGCTGGGATTATGGGCACGAGCCACCACACCCAGCCTGAAGGAATTATTTTAAAAATGGGTGCTGAGGCCCCACCCATGAGGTTCTGATCCATTTCTCCTGGACTTCGCCATGTTTCCACCACTTCCACCAAGAGGACCTCAAGGGAAACAGACATGTCAGCACCACCCCACTCTGCAAGGCGAGGCTCCCATCTGTCTTCCTAGTTCCTGTATTCACGACTCTGGAGCCTTGCTCAGCTCCAGAGGGCCCCCAGGGGCTCATCAGAACACAGGCTGACACATCTGGCCCTCCATCTGAAGTTCCCTGAAACCCAGCTCCCTGAGGGCACAGGATGCCCTGACATCTGAAGACAGACCCAGCTGGGGCCCTGAGAACAGCAGACACCGATGTGCACCTGCCAGAAGGATCTGGGGCTCCAAGCGCTTGGCCTCAGGGCAGATATGCAGGGGTTCTCTGCCCAGGCCCTAGCCTGAAGGAGTGCCTGGACTGAGGCATTTAGCCATGTATTCACTGGACACTTGAAAGAGGTGTCCCAGCTTTCTCCTGCTCTGGGCGTTGCTTAAAAGCTCCAGCACCGCTGCTGGGCACGCAGCCCCCGGGGGCAGCCCGCCTGAGCTCCGCCTCCCATGGGGTGCTGCTTAGCTCTGAGCCTCAGTGTTCATCATCTGTAACGCGGGGGCGTCTCCTGGCGTTCTGGTGCTAGCTTGTACTAGCTGCAGAGAGCCAGCTACTACATGTTTAGAAGTTTATGATCAGGCCACCCCACACAGTTGTTATTAAAAATTAATTGATGTAAACTTACGAGCAAATACGTTGCATTTAAAAACAGACATAAAAACTCAGAACCCATCAATTCCTAACTGCTTTGCTGTATCAACTGTGCTTTTCAAGACTTGGATGGAAACGTCCCGTCAAGCCAAGCAGCAGCGGCACCTCTTCCCGGCTCTATTTCCAGGGGTGTCCTGCTGGGTGAAGGCTTGCAGTCACCTACAGGGGGATGCTGGCACACTGAAAGTGGCAGATGCCACAAATCCAGGGCCTCCCACCCACTTCCGCGGCCTCAAGAGCCCATTGTTAACCATTTACCAGCGCACCAGGGGGAGGCCTACCAGGAAACGTTGCTGTAACTAAGTGAACTGGTGTGTGTGTGAGGTGCTCACAGTGCTCGGAGCAACGCCTGGCACTGTTTTAAGTGTCTGTTGTTGTCCTCAGGGTTTAAGCCACAGTGGGCAACCAGGCTGTCCACTTCTGGGACAGCAACAGCTAATTGTCCTCAACCATGTGGGAGAGAAAGCAGTCTAAGCTCGTCCTGCTTTTGGGAGTGACAAGAGCCAGCCTGCAGGAGGAAGACAGAAGGAGGAGTTCTGTGTGGCTGAAGGTGCCAGTGGCGAACGAGGGGGAGGTCAAAGCAGACACAGGTGAACGCAGAGCGCCAGGGACAGTACCTTTCTCTTCTTGAAGGCTCCCTTGGCTCCAGGCACAGCTTCGCAGACACGGCTGATGGCTTCCCTTCAGGGGACAGGAAGAGAGAGCCACGTTATCAGTGCCCAGCGGGATGAGGGGCCCTGAGTCACTACACTTACATGTCAAGAGAAAACACCTGCCATTCATGTCGGCATGGAGAGCAGACCTGCCAGTGCAGGGTCGCCCCATGCCTCTTCTAAACGGAAAGCGAAATGCAACATAGTCAGGCCGTCTTAAACCTCTCTGCCTGTGGTGTTCTAGGTCTCTCTGTCGTGGTGGTTGCATTCTCATGTTGTTATCTGTGTCCATGCTACTTTTTTTTTTTACGTTAGGCTGCGATTCCAGTTTTTAAAGTCAGCACCCTAAAATGCACTTATTTCTGCAGACAGGACACAAGGCCCAAGCCTGGTCAACTGCGTGACAGGTAAAGGTCCTTCTGACGTGAGACAGAACAGCACGAAAACAAACCTGGTGCTCTGAGTTTTCTTCCCAGCTCCTGCAGTTTGTAAATCTTATAAAATCAAGAGGGTTTGGGAGGAGGAGAGGCATGGGGGGCGGCCGAGGGGTAGAGCAAGGCTGTATGTAGGGCGTGTCCACGTGACACCTCCTGGCAAAGGAGGCAGAGGTGTCCTGAGTATGGAGGGCCCAGCCGGGCAGGGGCCCCACCCACAGGTCTGCATGGGGCAGGAGGACACGGGAGGAGAGGAAGGCCTATGACGACAGGAAGTGACGGCTGAAGAGCAAACACAGCTCAGCCTCGTGCGTGACTCAGCCCCCATGAGAAACAGCTGGAGACAGGCCCAGGGTGGCCCAAGCCTAGGTCCCAGAAAGGAGATGGGGGACCTTTGCAGCTCCCACGTAGAGAAGAAAGTTGGAGAACCCGGGAAAAAAAAAAAACAAACAGGGCCATGGAGACTTGGTGCACAAGAAAGAAGGTAATGGGTCCCTGGAAGTACCCTGCAAACGTTCTAAGCTGAACACTTCTGGAAATGATTCCTATCCTCGAGATGAAAATGCATCACCATCACAATACACGCTTTTAGGAGAAATACGTCCATGTCAAATTAAGCCAGTGACTGTGCAGACAAGCTTCCCACTGCCATTCCGTTCACCACAGAGAGCGGGGAAAGGGCTTCTTTTCTAAAAGTTCAGATGCCAGGAAAACGGCAGGCTGTGAATCACCACGACTTGGAAAAGCCAAGAGAGAAGCAAATGTTCTCAACGTGTGTGCTTACTCCTATTGATTTTATAATAATATTCCAACTGTGGTTCTATCAAATTGATCGATCATGTATCATCCCAGGCACTTCCTAAAAGTAAATTCTATTGAAGAAGGCCAAGCTGTCTCTTTATAAAACTATATAAACACCGGCATCTGTATTTTATCTGTTTAATTAAAAGACAGCTCAGGGAAATCTCCACATTGTACTTATTATATGAAGTGATACATTCAGCTGAGCAAATCGCTAAGTTGCTGAGGGTCCCAGCAGGCTAGAAAGAGATGACATGGTGACGTGTCTCTCCTGAGTCATTCCCTAAATACCTCTAATAAGCACCAGATTTATCTTCCCATCCACCAACATGGAGCATAAGAGAAAAAGTCAGGCCGGGCTCAGTGGCTCAGCCTGTAATCCCAGCGCTTTGGGAGGCCGAGGTGAGTGGATTGCCTGAGCCTGCGGGTTCGAGACCCGCCTGGGCAACTTGGCGAGACCTCATCTCTACAACAAATCAAAAATTAGCCTGGCATAGTAGTGCGCGCCTGTAGTTCCAGCTACTTGGAAGGCTGAGGCAGAAGGATCCCCGGAGCCCAGCAGGTCAAGGCTGTGGTGGCCGGGAGCGGCCACTGCACTCCAGTCTGGGTGACAGAGTAAGACTCCCAACTCAAAAAAAAAAGAGAAAAAGTCAGACTCAGAGGACAGTGACACACACTGTCAAACATCGAAGCTGGCCTGGCCTGGAGCTGTCAGGGGCAGGCTCTGTGCCACTCCTGGGGAGAAGCCAGAAACGGCACCTTCCCAGTAAGAAGGAATTGCAAAGCCCTGCAAATAATCAACAGTTCTATCCAATACTGCTTCTCACAGAAAGGCAGGCAAGAGTCCCAGGGCACATTTGCAAGCATAAGAAGTTTCAGAAATTTCTCGGAGCTGTGTACTCAAGGAAAGTCCCAAGGATCCCACGTGCGAGTCTTCAGAATCCCCAAAGGGGTTTCCAAATCAAGCTACTTTTCAGAAAAATGCTCTCCCATCATTCTCGGCATAAATTCATTTCTTATGCTCATACGGTAACACGTGTGTGTGAATTCTCATTTCAGCCAGGCTGATGGCATCTATTTCTGTTTGAAATAGAAATGTGGCATAGCTATTAATAACTGCAGTATTTGGATGCCTGGAATGACTGTCTTTAACTCCAAAGTCTAATTTCCCTCCTTACTGGGTGAGCGCAGTGCATTATAGTAAGCAGTATACCGTTTCAATTTATTCATTTAGCAATTATTATTTCTCTTTGTGTAATTCCACTGGGTCCTCCTTTGAGTCCCAGGTACCAAATTTACCCTGTTTTTAATAACAGAGATTGCTTCTTGACACTCTGTTCAGTGTGGCCCCATTTCAGTGAGCCAAGTCATGACCTCAGAGCTCAGCTAATATGAAAATGGGACATTTGGCAACCTCCGTGGTCATCTGAAAATAGCCAGACCCAGCCCTGCCCCAGGACAGATGCTTGTTGGCCTTGTGATGTGACCATTTTCCTTTCTTCCAGCTGATACTCATCAGTGGAGCCAACTCCTTTCACAGCGAACAACTTTTTCATTGGAATATAGGATTTTAGAACTGGACCCTTTGCAACCACGTGGCACCATCGTTCCACCTCCTCCTCTGTCTCACCACAGCCCACCCCAAAGCCCCAAACACACACACACACACACACACACACACACACACACTATTTACAGACTAATACAATTTAAAAGGGCCAGGCACAGTGGCTCAGCACTTTGGGAGACTGAGGTGAGAGGATTGCCTGAGCCCAGGAGTTCAAGAACAGCCCCGGGCAAAATGGCAAGACCTCATCTCCACAATAAATTAAAAAATCAGCAGGGCATGTCTCACATGCCTGTAGTCCCAGCTGCTCGGAAAGCTAAGGAGGAAGGGTTGCCTGAGCCCTGCAGGTAGAGGCTGTGGTAGGCATGATTATGCCAATGCACTCCAGCCTGGGCAATAGAGTAAGACTCTGACACAAAAAAAAAAAAAAGTTAAAAAAATGTAGAAGAGTTGAATGATTTCTGCCCTCGTGGGTTTATATTTTGGTAGAAGGAGCGGCAACGACCAAACAGATACAAATAGCAGCAGATTTAGATAGATTTCATGAAAAAACAACAAAGAGAGACCCATGTGTCACACAGGGCACGCATCAGCAGGGAAGGAGCCAGGACGTGCATTTCAGTGAGTGAGCAGCCACCCAGCAGGAAAGGAAGTCAGGCTCCAATCTCTTGCCTTACATGCAAATAAATTCTAAATGAATCGCAAATTAAATTTGTTTGTAATGAAACCACAAAAGTCCTAAAAGGAAACTGGGAAGAATATTTTTAAATTATCTTTGAGAGGAAGGATGATACAAAATTCAGAAACCACAAAAGAAAAATATTGACACACTCCATCGCATAAAAATAAAAACATATGCACAAGAAAAAATGGTAACACTTCACAGTCAACAAGATAATCGTCTTAAGGTAAGTCAGTAAGGAAAACAGCAAAAGCCCCGTGGAGAAATGAGTGAAGAGTTTACAGGAAAGAAAATACACACAGTTCTGGAAAATACAGAAAAATTCTCAACTTTGCTCATCACAGGAATGCAAATTAAAGCCTCTACTGAGATTTCTCCGTCACAGCCAAAGACTGACACTTGGTGATAGTTTGCAGAGACTTGGGCTCTTCACGCATGTGGCCCCGACCCTAACAAGAAAAGACGCACAGACCCTTGGGTTGGTTCATTCAAAACACACTCAGACGCGCCAGAGGGCTCAAGTGATCCTCCCACCTCAGCCTCCCGAGTATCTGGACCATAGGTGCATACCATCACATCTGACTAATTTTAAAACTTTTTTTTTTTTGATAGAGACAGAGTCTCAATATGTTGCCCAGGCTGGTGTCAAACTCCTGGGCTTAAGGTATCCTCCACTTCAGCTTCTCCAAGTGCAGGGACGACAGACATGAGCCACCATGCCCAGCGGTGAATTTCAAAATCCGCCTGCCACTTGAGAAACCAGTAAGATACCAAAGAAACTTTCCTGATTGTTCAGACCTTAGCAGATCATCATACCAAAATTCTCCTGAGACTATATACTATGCCTAAGTCTTTGATTTATCCCAGAGACACACACACAGGAGGCGAAAATAAATACTGGTGGATGATTATTAAACAGGTGCAAAAAAAAAAAAAAAGAGTGTATCCAATAAGTTTGGATAAAAACCCCAGTAAGGAAATCAGAAAAGAAATTCCTTAGCCATGCTGAAATATATCTCCAAAAAATGGAAGACAAGCTCTTAGGATCACTAAGACTGTATTGACCAAGAAAGGGAAGCCCTCCTGAGTCAATGCTGAGGATTGTAATTAATTAATAAAGACCAAGTGAGGCGACAAGGGGTATCACAGCATTTTCATCGAACATAACCAGGGACTTGCTTTATTCTGACAGGCACTTCATTGAAACATTTTTTTCTCCCTTAAAATTCTTAGAAAAAGTCTTCTGCTCCCAAATCAACTGCTTCCTGAGGCTAATTCACTTGTCAAGGGAGACAGGTGCCCTCCTCAAATGTTCTTTCGGGTACAGCTTTGTAAGTGAACCAGGTTCTCGAGCAACAAGGGAGGAACCTCCAAACTATGCCACGCTCCAAGGGGGACAGCGTCCCAGCCTCCAGAGGCCGCAACTCGATGCAGCCACCTGACACAGCGTGGCATCGAGGGCCCATGGAAACCCTGTGCACACCTGTCTTCATGACCAGCTTTTAGGAATGGCTTATCTCTGTGGAAAGATGCATCTTCTGAGACCACACCCCACAGGGTATCAAGTGCCAGCAGCACTGACGTCGGCCTCCTCGATGGCGAGCGCAAACCTGGCCTTGAGCCCTCTGCCCCTGGGAAACACACACCTACAAGGAAAGGGGCCACTGTGGGACCAGACACCCGGGGCCTGGATCTGAGGGCTCTCAGGCACTGCCTCACACCCTCACACTTTCGAGAAGTGGGAGTCGCTTACGCCCATTTCACAGATAAGGACAACGAGGCCCAGAGCCGTGAAGTGGCACGTCCAAGACGAGGCAACCAGCAAGCTCCTGAGCCTGGACCAGGGCCAGGGAGAGACCCAGAGCCGCAGACCCAGGGCTACACAGCAGGGCCCAGCAGACTGACCTCTTCCCAGCAGGGACACCCACAGCACGACTGGAATCTCAGCATCCCGAGAGTCATGGAGTCATGTTAGACCTTTGAAATCCTCAACACCAACCAGGATCCACAAGGGAGCTTGCAGCGTTGTACATGGTGGAGCCATGAGGACCGGCAACCAAGGGCCATAGCCTCCAAGCCTCTGCCTGGAGTGGATCAACAGACAGGCCGTCGAGGGAAGAGAGCTCGGCAGGCAGGGGACCCGGCAGGAAGGGCACCCGACACGCCATGATGGCAAGGGAGGCCAACGGGGCAAGGTGCTGTGGGAGCCATGGACACATAAAACTCGGAAGTGCAGACACGTCTGCAGGGCGGAGGTAGCACCGGGCTTTCAGGGGAAGGTGCAGGAGGTGGCAGGAAGTGGGGAACAGGAGCCTCCTGGGCGTGTGAAGACCCTCTTCTGCTCAAGTGTGGTGGTGGCGACACACGTCAAACCTCAGCAAACTGTAGGCGTTTAACCCTTTTCCCATTTGCCCCGAGAACACTCCCCAGTGGCACTCGAGGCTGTGGCTTTTATCCCGAGATATCGTGTGGACTCCAGTTCTGACTCACCCCAGGCTTGCTGCAAAACATCTCGCTTTTATTCTTATTTTCTCATCACTCTAGTATATCAAGTCTTTGGAAACAAATGACATCATTCTACTGATAACGTTCTGTTTTTAGTAGTTGTATTTCCATTTACAAAATATAGTAATTCTCTCTCTCTCTTTTTTTTTTTTAGTAATTCTTATTAGGATTAGAGACAAGTTCTGTTTAGAAATAACTCCAAGAACAGTTTTTATATTTTACTTTTACACTGAAAGCCAGTCAGATCTCTTCAGCTTCAAAGAGTGTGTTTATATAAAATCAAATGAGCGTGGCAGTGAGCTGCACTTTTGTTTTCCTAAACGGGAAATGGGTTAAAATACAGAGTCCGTTCTATGTCAATTATGCCTCTCAAAAGCCCTTAAAAGCGCCCCCTAGCCTTTGCGCTGTGATGTCATACCATGGAGTTCTACTTGACTTCTATCGATTTTCTCAACAAACAGTCTCCTGGGATCCCCACACTCTCCTGGCTAGGCAGGGCAGAACACCTGGGACACCAGCGCTGGGCAGTGGCAGAGTGAGGCTCTGTGCAAAGTCCACTTGGGTCTCCCTAGCTGTGCTCCCTGGAGAAAACGACTTAATTCCCCTGGACCCGAATATCTCCACTTGTAAAATGGAGCTAAAGTAAAGTCTCAACTGCAGGGGGCCACCAAGCGTAACTCACTGACCCCTCGCTGCCCTCACCTGCAAGCATGTGACCGACCCTCTTCACGAAAGTGGCCGGCCCTGGACTCCGTACCTCAGGAGTCACCTTTACGGATCAGCCGACGTGCTCTATCGGCAACGTGGGCAGGTTTACATCCTGGGCATACACGAAGGATCCAGGGGCCACACCTCCTCCCAGAAGTCCTGGTGCTACAGGGGAGGCAGCTGAGCCAGTGTCTCCCTTCCTGGGCTTGGGTGGGGTTCTCTGTAGCCCTGAGGACGGAGTTTCCGCATCTGGACACTCCGTCCCCCCATGGCAGCCACTGGTTACTCCAGCCTAGGGGCTCTGTGGCTGCTCTCTGGCATCTTAGATCTTCCCACTTTTGGCCAGCTGTTGTTTTTTTCAGCGTTTCTCAGCCCTTCCATGAAAACTGGCGACCACAGCAAGGCCTGGAGGCAGGGCCCATGTCACAGCGTGAAGGAACCCCTGGCCCCTGGGCTCTGTGATGGAGAAGACCACGCAGAGAAGGAATGAGAAAGGGCATGGGTTCAAAGCACCAGGCCACAGATGTCACAGGAGCAGTGTGTAGAATCCAAATCCGAAGGGGACAAGAGGCCAATGCCATGCTAGAGAAGGAGGCAGCACTCAGGAAGTCCCAGCCGGTGAGAGTTGGGAACGGGAGGGACCATCGCTGTGAGTCGGGTGCCCGAGTGGATGGCAGGGGCCTGCCCAGAGGAGAAATGGGGGCCTTACGTGAAGCCTGAGGGTGAGGAGGGGTGCGTGAGGCACCGCCAGGAGGGAGGAGAGGGACGGCCAGGCAGTCCTGACACACATGGCATGGCAAGAGGTCTTAGCAAGCTGGGGGTGCTTCAGCCATAGGCTTGGGGACATGGAAAGACCTTTCCTAGAAGGTGGGGAGCCACAGCCCTAAGCCTAATTTTGGCCAGTGCCAAACAGAGACAAGAGATGGCTGTGGAATAAGGAAGAGCCCACCTGGGCAGAGGCGGTGCTTGTGAGTAAAGGTGGTGCAGGGGGCAGGGGGCGGAGGAGAGCAGGAGGCTGGGAGGTGGTGGAGGGAGGTGATGGGGCCAGGCCCAGAGAGGGGTTCTCAGGGCCCAGACCAAGGAGCTCGGGCACTGTGGGCCGGGAAGGTCACGCGCCTAGAGCTTGACGCTCCCACCGCAGCAGGGCAGGGGGCGGAGGCTGCTGCAGTCCTGCCTGGGGCAGGGGCTCGGGCCAGGGGCTCGGGCCAAGGGCCCAAGGCTTCTGCCTCATCCTGCTGAGCTCAGCAAGTCTCAGTGAGCACGTCCTGTGTCCACCAACGCAGTGGAGAAGCGTGCCCAGAAGACCTTTCCCGCAAGATCCTGCAAGTGGAGAGATGAGGGTCTCGAAGACCACTAGAACGACAGCAGAGGGTTTCGAACGCAGCCCCAGGGTGGGATCCTCAGACTCCCAGACACGTCTGAATTGTTTCTACACAGCGGTCTAACGGGGCTTCATCTGGTCTTTCTGCCTAACTCAGCTTCCTGCAAGGTTTTCCTGGGAAACAGACCCAGGAAAGCAACGCTGAAGTCACTTCCCAAAGACACACAGTGACTCTGCAAAATAAGGACATGGGGCATCCACACCCCCACCCCCGTACAGGGATCTATTTCATGGAAGACAATTTTCCCGTGGGGAAAGGTGTCAGCCATCAGGCCTTAGATCTCATAAGGAGCGCGCAACCCAGAGCCTTCACATGAGCAGTTCAGTTCACTATAGGGTCCACGCTCCTATGAGAATCTAATGCATCTGCTGACCTGACAGTAGACGGAGCCTCGGCAGTCACACGAGTGATGGGAGCAGCTTAACTCACCTCCTGGTGTGCAGCCCGGTTCCTAACAGGCCAGGACCCCGTAACACAGCCCCCGTGTGAGAGCCATGGAAATGCCTCCCAGTGCCTCCACCTGGCCAGGAGCCAACATACTGTCCCTTCCTCAAGAAGACCCTTGCCCCTCTGCGCCCAGGAGGCAGAGCTCAGGCGGTCATGCAAGTGATGGGGAGTGACCATAAATACAGATGAAGTTTCTGTACTTACACGGTCCTGGGTTTACACACGGGGGCTTCTGCCCCACCACCATGCCTGGGTCTGCATGAGGAATTCACAGTCAAACCTACCTTGGGGGCTTTCCGTGAGGGGTAAGTGACATCATCTATGAATCCACAAATCTTCTTAGCATTATGAGAGCCTGGTGCGGGACAAATACCAATTGACTATCAATGCAGCCATCATCAATATCTCCATGGAAAAAATAAGCTGCCTGTTCTCTGCTCCCACTCCACACTCAGGCAAGCAGTTAGCTAAGCAGCTGACACCATCAGGGTGTCCCCCAGTTCAACCCCAACGCTCCCTACCTGGAGATATGTCAGACACCACAGGGTGAGGGCTCAGTCCCAAGACTATCCCCCACTTTTGGAGCCAACTGCAAGCCCCAGGTTGTTTCACCTGTGCTTTCAACTGACTGGCTATAAATCAAAGTTCCCATAATCATCCACTTCTTGAATTTGATTAATTGGCTAAAGCGGCTCATGGAATTCAAGAAAACACATTACTGACTTATTATAAAGAATATTACAAAGGATGCTGATGAAGAGATGCATAGGGTAGGGCATGGGGAAGGGGCAGGGCATCCGCACCCTCCCTGGAGCACTCCTCGGGAACCCGCATCTGTTCTGCTGTCCAGAGCTCTCCAAGCCCTGTCCTACCAGGTTTTTATGGAGGCTTCATTACGAAGGCACGATTGATTACATCGTTGGCCACTGGTAACCAGCTCAGTCTCCCTGGAGCTAGGAGATGGGGCTGAAAGCTCCACCCCTCTAATCCCGCCTTGGGTTTCTGGTGACCAGCCCCATCCTGAAGTTCCCTAGGGATCTCGAGCCACCAGTCATCTCATTAGTGCAGAAAAAGATATTGTTTTGGAAATTCCAAGGGCTTTGGGAGCTGTGAACTAGGAAATAGGCTAAGACCCTTGTGTATCCTACAAGCATGTCCCTTACGACACACAATACCCAACTCAAAGCTGTGTGCACATGGGTCCTTCAGAACGGACAGAAGAGATCCAGCCGCTGGAGGCCTACACACCATCCCAGATAGATCTCACGCATGTATAAACACAAAGGCATATGCATACACAAGGACATATGGGGTGACAGGTGACCCCATGTCCTCCTCATGGCCACCTGCTTCCACCATGCACACACACAGCATCCATGCACACGGACACACACGTACACATGGAAGGCCTCTAGAACTCCCCACTGTGGTGCACACCTGGCCACAGATGTCACAGGAGCAATGTGTAGAACCCTGGAAGTTCACGGTAGACATAAAAGGAAAACAAATGTTCCTATTTTCCATCACAGAGATGGCAACAAAGCCAAGCACAATATAGTAAAATGGTCATCATTACGAATACCAAAAGCTCTTTAACCCAAGGAGCCTAAGCCACGTGGCCCTGATTCCTGAATAAAAGACCCCCTGCCGTGGTGTGACTGCCCAGCATTGGCCCCCATGCTAGGAATCCACAAATTCTCTGTGAGACTCAGAAATTCTGCAGAAACTCTCCGTGAGACCCAGAGCAGATAGGAGCAATCAGAACCCTCCCATCCCACACCAAACTGTGCGGGGAGTGCCCCCTCAGCCCCCTAGCAGCTGGGGGCCTCCTAGGAGCACCTGCCCTGCCCCTGAAGTGACTGGACAGGCCCGGGGTGGCCCCAAGCCACGCAGCCAGTGGGCATGGGAGGGTCTGGGGCCCCCACACACCTGCGTCTTTTGGAGGTCCACTTTGTTTGCCCAAAACATCTTCCCTCATCAACACTTTATTTTAAGCATTCATAAAACAATGACAGATGACGATGATTATAAACAAATGCTAGCAGATGAGCAATACAGAGCACAAGAAACCAAAGTACAAACCCTTAAAAATAAATACTCGCAGACACATGGGCCTATTTTTTAAAAAAAATCTTTAATATCAGGGAAGGAGTCACAATGCACTCATCAGAAAGACCGTCAGGAAAGAGGAGGAGGGCACAAGGCGGGTGGAAAATGCCAGTGCTCTTAGGGGGAGAAGGGCCCTGGGAGGGAGGGCAGCATGAGGGCAGGGGGGAGATTGTCACAGCAGTGGCGGGCACAGAAAGCCCAGAAATCCAGGGTCAGCGAGGCCCAGGAGAGGACCCGGGGGGGCCATGAGGAGAGCCCGGGCGATCGGGCCACACACCTGCAAGGCAAGAGAGAGATGCCAGTTTATTCCGTGTGTCTATTAACAGCGCTGATGTCAGCAAAGCTTCCTGGGACATGCCCGCCCGGGGGTACGCATGGAGACAACGCCACCAACTCTGCGGCAGACCCCGCCTCCACAAGCCACCTCCTTGCTCATCCCTGGGTGAGTCTGCCTACCCCGGGGTGGGGCGCTGCAGGAGTCTGTCCCAGCCTCCTCCTCCCCTCCTGCTTCTCTGGGGGGGCTCCAAGAGTTGGGGTGCCTCTGCTGAGTGCGCTGGACAAGGCCCCAGCTCTGGAGAAGAACACTAAACACACCTGCCTGCCCCCGACCAGTTGCCCAAGCACCACCCCAGACCCACGTGCAAATGCACATCACGCGGGCCCTGAGTGCCAGCACCGGTGGGCTGCCAGACGCTGGGCCCTGCAGACGGCATCACACTTGATTTCACAACAACAGGAGATGCAACGTGGCCCTAATCCTGGGTGAGAACACTATATCCCTGCCCACTACTCTCTCCTCTGGAGGCCCAGAGAGCTCCAATCACTGGCCAAGGCCACACCACCCTGAACTGAACCCTCTGTGACAGAAGAAAACTAGGCTAGATGCCCAGAGTGACAAGGAGTGACACAGGGTATCCAGGTGAGCGCCACCTGACGTGCCAAGGGCTTGGAGGAAGGCCATCCACAGGCTGTCCAGCGTTGGGTGGGAGCTGGAGAGTAGCTCTGCACCCAGTCCAGCCCGCCCCCCCACCCCGCTGATTTTGACCAGGTGCTCTGTTAAGAAGGATGCCAAGGTCAGTGCCACACCTACTACCTTCCTGCCACCTCAGGGTGGGGCTTCCCTTAGGAGTAGAGGCCTGCCCTAGGCCTTGGAGGCTGAGGAAGCTTGAAGGGGGGAAGCCAAGCACACAGCAACGATGGGAAGGCTCAATTGGGCTCAGGAGGATTGGGGGGCACCAGAGGGAGCTGCAGAGGACAGAACGGGGGAGGCTTGGAGAAGGACCCGCATGGGGGCCCAAGGAAGCAGCAACGTGGCCATATCATACACATGGGCCCAGAGGACCTTCCCAAGGCGACTTAAGGAATAAGAACTACTGGGACAAATATGAGGGCCTGGTCATGTCCAAAGAAACAGGAGAAATGGAATTGGCTGGGGAGAGAAGCACATCCTGGCAAGACTGCTCAGATGCAGAGTGACAAGGCAGGGCCCACCCACCGTGAGGAACAGCAGAACAGTTTCTTGAGAGTCATAAGGCAAGATCTGAATACGTGGAAGTTCACACAACATCCCCAGTTATAAGGACGGAACATTATTAAACAGGTACATTCTGGCCAGGTGCAGTGGCTCATGCCCGGAATCTCAGCACTTTGGGAGGCCGAGGTAGGAGGATCACTTGAACCCAGGAGCTCAAGACCAGTCTGGGCAACCCATCTCTATAAAAAATAAAAAAAAATTAAAAAGTGGCCAGGCGTGATGGTACACACCTGGAGTCCCGGCTTACTCAGGAGGTGGAGGTAAGAGGGTCACTTGAGCCCAGAAAATGGAAACCACAGTGAGCTATGACTGTGCCACTGCATTCCAGTCTGGGTGACAGAGTGAGGACCTGTCTCTAAAATAAAAAAGTGAATTCCCCCTCAATTGATAAATCTATTAATTCAATTATAATTATAATCCTAATGAGGTCTTTTTATACCTAACAATACGTCAGAGTGCATAAGAAATGTTGAAAATTGTGAAGAAATTTTCAAAAGCAACAAGAAAAAATAGCAAGGGGCAGCATGGCCTGCAAGTAATACACATGACCACAACACCACCAAAGTCCAAGCTGCAAGTTACAGCACGTGGGAAAAAAGCATGGTGGACTGAAGTCAAGGCTTCAGAAACAACCAAGCACATGTGGTAACTGAATACACGATCAGGTGACATTTCAATACAGCAGGAGACTTTGGCCTAACTGGGTATCTTAATACAGGTGAATTAAAAATCCAAATATAAAAAGTAGAATAGATGAAAATATCAGACAATCAGTTTGATCTACAGTGAGGCAGACTTTCTGAAAAAAGACAGAAAAACTACAAGTGATGATGGAATGATTGACAGATGCACTGTAATAAGCATTTCTTTAAACGGCTTGGCAAAATATTTCTTGCACATATAAAATATGCAAAAAACACCTACAAATTGATTTTTTAAATAAATAAGGAAGAACTCAATAGAAAAATGGGTAAGTGATGTGAACAGGCAATTCACACAAAAAGCAAATGAAACCAGCAGCAAGCAGGTGTGAAAAGGTGTTCACCTTTCTGCACACACAATAAAACCCTCAAAGGAAAACAACAACTATTGTTCTGATGACAAAACTGGTAAAAATCGACAGCGTAAATAACACTCGGCGCTGCAGAGTTGTGAAGAACAGGCCGCTGTCCCCAACCACACATGAGAGCATGGGCCTCCGAAGTCCCCTGCACTCCTGCGAAAGTCAGCCCCGCACAGGAGCATGCAGGGCTGGCAGAGTCCAGAGCGCTGCCCACTCGCAAAACAAAGCAAAGCCCAGAATCAGTGGTGGGATCATATAGCCAGAGTGACGTGTGGCTGTGAACAAGAAGGACGTAGACCCAAAGCTACCTCCTTAATTCCAGAAGAAGGAGTCATTGTCATTCAGGAAAAAAGGAAACTGTGGAGTCATGGGTGTGGTCCAGTTCCCGTGTTTAACATAAAAGGAGAGTGTGTGTGTGTGTGTGTGTGTGTGTGTGTGTCAGAGTGTAAATACAAAATAATGTGGTAAGCCATGAACAGTGGTTACCTTTATCTTTTCTTTCTATACCTCGATCTTACTTGACTTAGTGTAATAAGCATCTATTGTCTTAATAAAGCAAAAATAATTATTGTTAAAATAAAACAAGAAACTAGCCCCTGTTACGGCTTGTATCTGTAGTTCACTTCAGTCCATTCCTTCTTGTTGCTGGATAGTATGAGCAGCATGCATGTACAAAAGTGCTTATCTGTTTACCAGTTGATGGACAACTGGGCTGTAGTTTGAGTCTATTACAAATAATGCTGCTGTGAACACGGATACATTGTGGACATAAGTTTTCGTTGCTGGCTCATATGGCAGATTTATATTTCGCTTTGTATGGCCCATCTGCTTCCCTAAGTACCTGTGCCACTCTGCATTCCGCCCAGCAGTGACATGCAACAACTCGGGTAACCCCTGGAGCATTATGCAGGTGAAGAAAGGCAGACATGAAAGATCTTATACTGAAATATTCCATTTATATGAAATGCTGGAAACGGCAAAATGATAGAGCCAGAAGGTACTGTGGTTTGTCTGGGGCAGTCTGGGAAAGGCTATTGACCATAGAAAAGCAAAAGGGATTTTGGGGGGAGGTGGTAGGAATGCTCTTGATTCCATGCAAGGAGTGTGGGAATAGCCAGGACAGCGTCTGGGGGGAGTGGTGTGACTGGCTGGAAGGGCACAGGGTCTTTCTTTAGTCTGGAATGTTCTGATCCAGGTGACAGTTACTCGGTGAATGCATACATAGAACTCCAGTGAACTTAAGCTGTGTGCTCGCTATAAGAGGCATGCTATCCTCCAACAAATTAAAACTGAAACCCGTAAATAAAAACAGGAACACCAGGCAGCAGACATAACTGGTTACTAGGAGCCACTGCAGCTTTTGAAGCCAGGGAAAAATACGTTGAAAGTGACTTAGGAACAGGAATGTGGCATTTCTCCAGGAAGCCTTGGTGAGGGAGGAAGAGGTGGGCACATTCGCAGGGGTGGGTACGAGCAACCAGGCCTAGGAAGGCCTGAGGTGGAGCGGAAGGAGAGTGGGAGCCCAAGAGGCATTGCCAAAAAGACATGTACATTTGGAGATGGTGGGTCTAAGCTGGTGACCAGGCAATAACAGGTCAAAGGAAGGAGACTGAAAAGTTATAACAGCCACGACTGACACTTACAGGGTGTTTCCTAAGTGGCCGGCCCTGTTCTACAGCTCAGCCTATGTTTATCTTTTCTTGTTATAGGGGTTGTTGTGGCTCTGTTTGATGGATGGAACCTGAGACCAAAGAGATTAAGCAGCCTGGGTGAGGTCGAGGGCGAGAGTGGACCCAGCGTGCAATGGAAGCCTTGCGTGCCAGGAGGAGGACGTGGGGTCAGCATGGAACACCTGGCAGTAGAGTCATGCGCCAACATCCCCCTCCAAGAGGACAGTGGATGTCCACGCACAGGCCAAGGGGCTTTGGGATAATAAAGCAAAGCACAACACAGACGCAAAAGATCATTCCTGCCAAAGCCACAATGAGGTGCTCCTCACACCCTTCAGGATGGCTGGTAACAAAAACCTAAAACATCGAGTGCCGACAAGGATGTGGAGAAATCGGAACCTGACACACAGCTGGCAGGAGTGCAGATTGGTGCAGCCACTGTGGAAAATGTTATGGCGGGTTCTCAATATAGGGAACGCAGAATCACCACACTCCAAGACGTGGAGAGCAGAGTGTCGAGGAGATGTCTGGACACCTGTGTTCATGGCAGGAAGCCACCCAGGTGTCCGCTGAGGGGTGAAACAAAACGTGATCTCCACAGCGGAATATCATTCAGCCTCAAAAAGGAAGGAAATTCTGACCCACACCACAACGAGGAGCCTTGAGAACATGATGCTCAGCAAGACAAGCCAGGCACAAAAGGACAGACTGTGTGATTCCGCTCCCTTGAGGGACGGGGACGAAGAGGTGTCAAGCCCACAGAGCCAGAAAGTAGAATGGGGGGGTGTCCGGGGCTCAGGGTGGGGAAAGGGGAGAGTGAGTGTCTAACGGGGACAGAGTTTGAGTTTTGCGAGATAAAAAGGTTCTGGAGCGGACAGTGGGTGATGGCTGCACAACAGTGTGAATGCACTTAACGCACTGGACTGCACACTTAAAAACAATTAAAATGGTAAATTTGCGTGACATATATTTTACCATAATTCAAAAAATAAGTAGCAGTCAAGTTTAAAAAAAAATTCCCCTTAAGGCCAGACCTCAAGGGCTGAGGGGTCAGCGACAGGGCTGGGCTATGGCTGACACCCCTCCAGGCGGAGGACAGACACATAGGGTTTCAGGCTGGCTGTCCTCTCTTCCCTCACTCTGGGCACAGGTGGACCTTCCGTCTTTCCTGCCAAACTCATCACCACTTTGCGATGCGTTTTGGTGCCTGCAATAATAGGATTCCTGCCTGCGGCCATGAATAACAAGAGTGGAGGCACTTCCGAGTCTGAGATCACGCCCTCCTTGAGGGACACCCGGGCGGCTCCCCGCCCGCACATCCTGTTCTCCGTGGCTATTAAAAGGGTCCATGGGCATCTGGCCACATGTCAGAAAGTGCTGCCTCAAGTGTACATAGATCACAGCTAAAAGTGGTAAATAACACAGACACAGCTGTGCATGCAGGCTCTGAAACGCCCAGTCTCCCCTACCACACACACAAGTGAGAGTCCTGTTCAGCTAAACATGAGAACTCAGCCAAACATACAGAGACGTTCCCTGCTACTCAGGGGGCATGAACCGTTCAAGATACCTTGAAAGCCGGGAAATCGGTACTTGCTGGGGTCCCTGGGGTTCCAGGAACTCAGGGAGGGGAGGGCGGCCCCCTCCAGTGTGCCCCGAGGGAGGTCTGTGCTTTGGGTTGGCTCCCCCTGGATGCAAAAAGTCCACAGACAATTTCCATGGCCACAAAGAGAGCCGAGCGGAAGAAGAATGGTGAGAACACACACACACAGCACGCAACTCAGTAAACATGAGGCCACGGTTACTTCATATCATAGGTAGGCAGAAAATGAACAGCATGACACAGTGTATAAAGTGCGACTGTAATTCAGAGTCGATCATATTGAGTGATCTATCACAGAAACAAAGACCAGAGTACCACATGTTCTCACTTATAAGTGAAACTTGAACAGCTATCATAACACTATAAGAAAGGGTTTGGCAGTAGTGAGATATCGCCAGCCTGGGGTGGGGAGTGGGGGAGCCCATAACATCACTAAGGGTACCTGACCACACACCAGGCAAAGTGGGGACAGAGGGAGGCCCAAACTTTACCTATATGATGTCCACTTGTATGTCTAATCCTGAAAAAAAACCCTGACAAAAAAAAATGTGGCTGCAGACATGTGGGAAAATAAGTGAAAATCCCATGACCCTTTTTGGTTGTTTTATGTATGTATGCATGTATTTGTTTGAGTTGGGTCTCGCTCTGTCACCCAGGCTGAGGGGCAGTGGCACCATCACAGCTCACTGTGGCATCGACCTCCTGAGCTCAGGTGATCCTTCCACCTCAGCCTTCTGAGTAGCTGAGTCTACAGGTGTGTGCCACACCACGCTTGACTATTTTTAAATTTTTTTGTAGAGACAAGGTCTCAATATGTTGCTGAGGACTGTCTAGAACGCCTGGGCTCAAGCGAGCCTCCTACTCGGCCACCCAAAGTACTGGGATGACAGACCACTGCCCCGGCCCAGCCTCCTTTTGAGATATTGCTTTGTTTCCTAAAATTTCTCTGTATGTATGTATTACTTTTATAATGCAATACTATGTATTTGTAAGGCATGTGGGTTTGTGTAGAGCAGTGGTTTTAAACCCCAGGGGACGGTTGGCAATGTCTGAAGACAGTCTGGGTTGTCACAATGTTGGGGAGAACATGCTCTGGCATCAAGGTGTGGAGGTCGGGGGACAGCTGCCAAACGTCCTAAAATGCCCAGAACAGCTGGTCCCAAAGGTTGACCGGACCACAATGGAGAAGCCCAGGTGCAGAGCCTTTTCTGTCTCCCACAAGGGCCCCAGCCCACAGTGCCTGGGCTCTGGCCCCTGGGTTTCAGCTCCCGAGCAAGCATCCTGAGCAGAAAGTGGAAGCATGTGAACACTCACTGCTCGGATAAAGAGGGAGGCATCCCAGGAAGGCAGGCTCCCGTCCCACCCCCTCCGGCACACACCAGGAGCAAGAGGCTGCACCCAGGGCCTCCTCTGTCCCCTGGCTGCACTGTAGGTCCCCAGGGGGCTGAGAAAGGAAACAGGGAGGAGGGTCTGGGCCTCTGACCACACCCACGGCCAACATAATGAAGCATTTTCCCACTTCCTGTAACAAGGAGGAGCTGGGCTTTCTTTTCCCTCCAGCCCTTATCACCTCCCTCCCCACCTGGGGAGCAGGGTGGGGCTTCCAAAAAAAATGGCTCCTTTGAGTGGGGATGTGAGAGGTGGCACTGGCAGCAGGGTCTGAAAACCAGACCCCCAGGAGCCCCTGGGCTGCCCCCTGGGGCAGAGGGGTCAAGGGTCTGGAAAGAGCACAGGTTGAAGAAGGGGAGCTGCAGTCCCCTGTGTGAGGCCAGCTCTGCTGGACTCAGGTCCTAGGGAAGTGAAGACTGCTTTAAAAAAATTGTTTTTCTTCTGGTAGAGACAGGGGTCTTGCTATGTTGCCTAGGGTGGCCTCTAACTCCCAAGAGATCCTCCCATCTCGGCCCCCCCAAAGTGTTGGGATTACAAGTGTGAGCCACTGGGCCTGACGGAGATTGCTTCATTGAAACAGAAGAAAGCAAGACAAGGAATGAGCAGAGCCTCATCCAAGTACCCCGAGAACACAGGATAGTGACAGGAAGGGACTCAGGTTCAGTCCTGGGTTGGGAGGGGACTTCTCGGTGTGGGTGTTCAACTATGTGGGCTGGCCAAAGTCCACCAGAGGGGGCATGGCAGGGACCCCAGTCAGAGCAGATGCTCCATCTACATCAAGGAGGCCGCCAGCCAGCTGGGGGGCTGTGGGCAGCACCAAAAAGGGGCTCTTTCCAAGGGAATGAGCCCCAGAGCAGGGGCAGAATCCGGCTCACCCAACACTGTGTATCTCTCAGCAGATATTCTAAGTACTCAGGGGCTATAACAATTGCAGAAAACTGCATTAAATTTAATTTTCGGTGCTCAATGGCTTTGCTTCCAAAGGAGTTATAAGCTCCTCATCTTTAAGTTATCTAACAAGTCTTCATTTCTCAAGGTTATACGTAGCACGTGACAAGGTGAAGAGAAAGGTCATTGTGCTAAACAGAGGAAGCTGTGTTTTCGCAAATAAGGCACGTCCATGCTGCTGAGCTGAGGCAGAGCCCTGGGGTAGAAAGGAAGGAAGACTTCTTTAGTGCACCTTTTCGTGCAGAGTTGGTCTCCAAATCGCATCTCCTGAGCTGGTGCTCTTAGCAGCTTGCTTTTTAGTTATTTCCCTGGACTCTTGAAAACCATAAGATTTCAGCAGGCTCATGCCTGTAGTTCCAGCACTTGGGTGGCTGAGGCAAGAGGATTGCTTGAGCTTAGGAGTTCGAGACTAGCCTGGGCCATGTGATGAGATCTCATCTCTACAAAAATGAAAAATTAGCCAGGTATGGTGGCACATGACTGTAGTCCCAGCTGCCTGGGAGGCTGGGGCAAGAGGATCACCTGAGCCTAGGAGGTTGAGGCTGTGGTGAGCACATGTGGCACTGCACTCCAGCCTGGGCAACAGAGACCCTGATTGCTAAAAAACAAAAACAAAAAAAAACACCACTAAGATTTCAACAAACATTGATTGAGCACCTACTAAATGCTGGGCCATGAGCTCACACTGGTCTTTCCATGGGCTGCCTATCATTGCCGCGGGCCTTCAGAGGACACATCACCATAAGCGTACCCAGGAGACTCAAACCCCAAGCCTACAAGATAAGAGGGCTCAATCTCCACTGCTTTTAGACCCATTAGACTTTGTTCTTTTCCAATAATAGACAAGTATGAAGATCATGTAATAATGAGAAGATGCTAGATCCTAAAGGAGAGAGGATGAATTCTATCTTTTATATGCAGTCAGAACACTGCTATATCAAAACACCCTTGATATAAGGCTAAGGCGGAAGGATCGCCGGAGCCCAGCAAGTCAACGCTGGGGTGGCCATGAGCGTGCCACTGAACACCAGCCTGACAACGGGGTGAGACTCCAACTCCTAAAAAAAAAATGCCTATGAAAAATAGATACCATCTTAACAAAATCATCAATGTTGGACCAGTGACATCAGGCATGTCCACTACGATATGCTGAGCACACAGCAATTTCTACTGTTTACTGCCAGAAATGCATAACCTGAAGCTGATCATAAGAAAGCAACAGACAAATAAAAATCAAGGGGAATTCTACAAAGTAACTGGCATGTACTCTTAAGATATGTCAATGTCAAAAAAGGGAAAGAAAGGCTAGAAGCTATCCAGATTAAAGGACTCCCAGAAGATGTAATCACAAAACGCAATGCGTGGTCCTGGATTAAGTCCTGGACTGGGAACAAAAACAGCTCTGAAGGACATTTATCAGGACAATTGATGAAATTTGGATTTAGACTACTAAATTAGGTAATTGTGTTCCGTCAGTGCCAAAGTTTTCAGTTTGATCTTTGTGCTGTGAATATATAAGAAAATACCAGTGTTCTCAGGAAACACACACTTAACTAGGCAAGGTGAAAAAGGCACAATATCTCCAACTTATTCTCAGATTGCTCAGGAAATGTTGGGGATACGCAGGATTCCTTTGTCCTATTCTTACCCCTTTTCTATTAGCTTAAAGTCTCGTAAAAAGTTTTTAACTGCATAGAAAAAATAAGGAAGTAAACACTGTACTGAATCAAACTGTGATTGTAAAATAGATCATATTTTTTGTTCCACAACTGAAGAAAAATATGCGGCCAATAAAACTCTAACACAATAACTTTCCTATCACTTAAAATTTTCTTTTAGAGAACTCTTTTAGACTTACTAATGCTCCGATTTTTATTATATATCGCTCTTCGGCATACACAAAAACACACAGGCACGTGAAATAAGTAGGTTTAAGTATCCCTCCACTTTCTTCTCGCTCTAATTTCAACACTTTTGAGTCCCTTTTGGAGGCAGCGTGGTTTGTGTCTGTGCTTTTCTGTGCTATACCATGCTCTGTACCACTGAGTATGGAGGTAACACAGCAGCTTTTCAGAAGAATGCTCCATGGTAACTTCCAGTATTTTCTCCCATGCTACTGAAGTCCATTCTGTAAGCTTCAACACTTGGCTTTTCCAGAAGGGACTGGTGGAAGGCCTTGGTCAACAGTGAGGACTCTGTTCCCTTAATGGCTGGTGGACTGATCACTAAGGGTCAAAGTCACCTGATGGTGTTGACAGGAGCAACCCCAAGTATGCACATGCTCAGGGCTAACAGCCGCCACGCAACCACCATCAGCTTAGCAGAAAGAGATGATAAGACACCATTGAGTGCAAGATGCCTCTAGATTTCAGAGATACCAAAATGTGAAAAGAGGACATCTTGGAGTTGGAATGCAATCCTTTAAAATACCAGCCGTGTTGAGTTTGTGGATGGCAGGTTACACTGCTTCTGTACGTTCCAACTCTGTACCAACAAGCACATATTAATTTGTTGGTGTTATTTTTATAGTCCAAATAAATGAATACATTTTGATCTACAGGATATAGTTATTTCATCTAAATTTCATGCCTGATTTTTATCCCTGCATTCCCTATGTTTCCCAGGCACAAAATGATCCACCTATTAGTTCAGGTCTAAGAAGCGTCTCTGCTGTAAAATGCATTAATTGACTCAAAAAACATTAATCCAAAGCCTGTGAGATATAAGGAAAAGTCAGACTCAGATGATGCCATCAAGGGTCTTGGAGTCTGGTAGGGAAGAGAAGATGCCACTGAGAATTAATCCAAGTTATACATTTTCTCAGTTTTTAATGTTTCTGAAATCGCTGGGGACAGCAGCACACGTGACATAGTTAACCCTTTCCTGTAACTTGTAGAATGAGTATCATTAACTTCAAAGAATTCTCCAGAGACAATAGTGGAAAACTTTTTTTGTTTTTGTTTTGAGTTGGAATCTCACTCTGTTGCCCAGGCTGGAGTGCAGTGGCATGCTGCTCATGGCCACTGCAGTCTCGACCTGCGGGGCTCAGGCGATCCTTCCGCCTCAGCCTTCCAAGTAACTGGAATTACAGATGCACACCACCCCACCTGGCTAATTTTTGTGATTCATTATAGAAACAAGGTTTCGCCAAGTTGTCTGGGCTGGCCTCAAACCCCGGGGCTCAGGCAATCCTTTTTGCCTCGGCCTCCTAAAGTGCTGGGATGACAGGCTGTGCCCAGCCAAGAACCTTTTTTAAAAGTCAGGTACACTAAGGTATAATTCACCTTTTTTAGATGTGCAGTTCCATGTTTTGAAAAGCTCGTACAGTCATGTAATCATCACCAACAGAATATTTCTATTATCCCCAAAGTGTCCCCTTCCTCCCACCTCCAGACCCTGGCAACTAGTATCTGACTTCACTCTCTGCATTTTGCCTTTCAAGAATGCCAAATAAATGGAACCCTATAGCGCGAAGCCTTTGCGTCCGGCTTCTCTCACCTCGGCTGGTGTTTCTAAGTTCCAGCCACACTGTTGCCTGCCTCAAGACTCTGTTCCTTTTCTTACAGTATCCATTTTACATCCTCTCTTTGACTCCACACGGTATTGGTAACTGACTGTACCTTGACCTTGTGGACTCTTTTTGTATTGCTTTGTCAAAATTGTTTTGGCTATTCTTGGTCTTTGATTATCTATATACATTTAAGGACTTAAATGTCCCCTGCTGGGACTTTGGAATTGTCTTCAATCTATAAATCCATTGGAAAGACTGGACGTTTTAACAATACTGAGCCTTGTCGCCAACTCGCTCCACTTACTGAGATTTTTAATTTTTCTGTCAGTATTTAATAGCATTCAGATCTTACACATATTTTGCTACATTTACCCCTAAAGTAGTTCATGCTTTTATACTATTGTCAATGGTTCTTTTTCAACGTCATTTTCCAATCAACCTTTGTTATATATAGAATGTAGACACTGCATCCTGCCACCTTGCTTATTGTTTCTATGGTTTTTATGTAGACTTTTCGGGATTGTCTATGTAGGTGACCATGCCATCTGCAAAAAAAAAGACAACTTATTTCTCCTTGTCCAATTTGTATAGCTCTCATTGTTTTTCTTGCCTTGCTGACTTGCCCATTCCTAATCTCAGAGGGAGAGCATCCCGTTTTCACCACGAATATGACATTCATTGTAGGTTCTTCGTGGATGCCTTGTTATCAGATGGAGGATGTGTCCTTCTATTTCTAGTGTGCTGTATTTTTTTATGAATGTATGTGAATTTTGTCAAAGGCTTTTCTGTATGTGTTGAGATATTCATATAATTTTTCCTTTTTAGTCTGCTAATATGGGGAATTATACCAATTTTTTTTTTTTATTGAGCCTGCCTTACAATCCTAGAAAACCCATCCATGGTCTAGTGTGGAGTCATCTTGTTGACATATTGCTCAATATGGCTTGGTGACATACTGTCAGGTTTTGTGTCTATGTGCATGCATTTTCTTTTCTTGCAATCTTTTCATCTGGCTTTGGTATCCGGATAATACTGGCCTCATAAAATGAAGTAGAATGTGACCTCCCCACCATCTTCAGGAAAACACTGTGGAGATTGGTGCTATTTCTTCCTTAAATGTTTGATAGCATTCCCCACTGGAGTCATCTACCCTGGAGTTTTCTCTATGAATTTTTTTTTACTACTCACTTAATTTCCTTGATTGATATAGGCCCATTCAGATTATCTAAGTTTTCTTCAGTAAACACTGGTAGTTGTATCTTTCAAAGAGTTCCATTTCATCTAAGCTGTCAAATTCATAGGCAGCAAGTTGTTCTTTACAACCCCTTATTATTCTTTCAGTGTCTACAGTGTCTTTGTTTCAAATTGGTCATTTGAATTTTTCTCTCTCTTTATTTGATTAGTCTAACTAATAGTTTACCATTGGTATTGATCTTTCTTTCTTTTTTTGAGTTGGAGTCTCATTCTATCACCCAGGTTGGAGTGCAGTGGCACACTCATGACCACCCCAGTGTCGAATTACTGAGCTCCAGTGATCCTCCCATCTCAGTCTTCCAAGTAGCTGGAACTTCCAAGTAGCTACTATGCCCGGCTAATTTTTTTTTTAATTTATTATAGAGACAAGGTCTCACCATGTTGCCCAGGCTGGTCTCAAACCCGTGGGCTCAGGCAAGCCTCTCACCTTGGCCTCCCAAAGTTCTGGGA
>CAUYQG010285381.1:0-24208 GCA_963574415.1 Tarsius wallacei | reverse complement strand
TGTATTCTTTGGTCTTTGGGTGGAGTGTTCTGTAGGTATCAATTAAATCCATTTGGTCAAGAGTCACATTGAGGTTCCGGATCTCATTGTTAATTTTTTGTCCCGATGATCTGTCTAGGGTTGTGAGTGGTAGATTGAAGTTTTAAATGTGAAAAGTAAAACAATAAAGAGTTTAGAATAAAACATAGAAGATTACAATTATGACATCAAAGTAGGCAAAGATTCCTTAAACAGTGTATAGAAAACATTAGCCAAATTTAAAAAATGAATAATGGTACTATTTAAAACTTCTGTTCATCAAAAGACAACCCACGCAGTAGGAATAGATATTTATAATACATAAACCTAAAAAGGAACTCATATTCAAAACACTTAAAGAACATCTACAAGTCAGTGGAATCTTGACAAAAGACTTTACCAAAAATTTCGCGAAAGAAAATATATACCCAAATGGTCAGTACACAGTATGAAAATGTATTAAATGTACAGTTCATATTAAAACTGTAAGATACTACTACAATTCCAACAGAATAGCTAAAATGAAAGAGAGAAAACACTAAGTGTGGGTAGAGATATGGAATAACTGGAACTTTATTATACTACTGGTGGGAACTGTATATGTTTAGACAATCAACTTTATAAAACATCTTGGAAGAACTTACTATAACTGAACATATGCATACTCTATGACCCAGCAATTCCACTCATAAGTATACACCCATCAAAAATGCAAACACATGATCACCAAAAACATGTTTTAGTTTGTTCACAGCCATGCTATTTGAAATATCTAAAAAGTGGACCTTATTGAAATGCCCAACAGTGGGATAACTAAATAAACCATGGTTATTTACATAATGCAATACTAAACAGTAATGAGAAAGAACAATCTACAACAGACAACCATAGGAATGAATATCAGAAATATAATATTGACTTAAAGAAGTCAGACCAAAAAAGTATATACTGTGTAATTCCATTTATATAAATGAATCTATGCTGTTAGAAGTCAGAAGAATGGTTACTCTTAGAGGAAAAGTGACTGGCACGGCCTCAGGGGTCCCTAATGTTCTGTTTTTGATCTGGGTAGTGATTTCACGGCTGTGTTCACTGTAAGAAAATTCATTGAGCAGTGCACTTTGATATGTGCATATTTCCTTATGTATGTTCTACTTCTATGACAATTTTTTAAATAGAAAAATAAATAAGCCTGGGGAAAAAAAATAGGTGAGAATTTCAATGCAAAAAGATTGGCTGAGTTGATAATTGTTAAATTTGGGTGATGGGTACATGGGAATAATTTTATAATTCCTGTTACCATTATCAGTGTTTCAAATTTTCTGAAATATAAGATAAAAATAGGAGGCAAATAAAAGAAGGGAAAAAGATAATGATATATGCCTGTGATTGAAAAATATGGAAGTCTAATAAATATGAGACTAGTGTTCCTGTGAGGGTGGTTAGCCATAGACCCACTGTTTTTGTTATAAACATTTTAGAACTATTTGATTTCATAAATTACATACATGCATTGCTTTGTTAAGTTAAAAATAAAGTGTAAAGGTCTATAAATAAATAAATAATAATTAGAAGAAAAAATGAAAAGTCTTATAATTTTAACCACAAATGGTAATAAAATTTTTTGGATTTATATTACTTGAGGGAATTGGAATAAAAGGACAGAAATTAGAGTTAAGAGGCCTGAGATGCTGTGATTTCATAGAAAATTTAATTTAATATTCGTGGACTGAAAAAACAGAAAGAAAATCAATATGGAGCCATATTCCCTAACATGGAATACATTGGAAACTGGAATTTTGAGACAGAGAATGTACATATAGCTTTATATTGTATAATTATATATTTAGCAGAATAGTAAGTCAATTCCAAGTTCTCAAACTTACTGTGGTTAAATAAGTTTGAAAAATATTCCACTGAATCTTTATTCCAAGGAGAACACTTTGGGGAATTCTGAGCTAAAGGCACATTTGCTTTGTTAAGCAAAGCAGGCATATTGCATTTTTATGAAATTTACCTAAGGTAGCAATCTGCTGAAACCCAATTGATGATTTTCAATCCCTCCTCCCAGCCAAATAGAATGCTTTGACCCTTTGGCAAACCTAATTGTTTAGCTAATCAACATAAGTTTACTACCTCTCCTCCCGGACACACCTCCTTTTACCACTTCTGTTTTGATGTAGGAAAGGCAAAGTACTTGCTGTCCCAGGTCTGTTGCAATTTGTGGTGATAGATGTTTCACTTGCCTAATTAAGGAATGGAATGTGATAACAATATCTAGTGTGAAATACATATACTGTATACGTATATGCATGCATATATACATAAATGTACATAAACGTATCTGTGACTAAATTGGGTGTATAGATTGCTCTCATTAAATACTGTGAGTTCAATTCTTTAAAAACAAATTATTTTCTTGTTTTTATGAAAGTCTAATATTTTGTTAGATTTAGATACCTAACCAGGTTAAACCCCCCATCAACATTCCAGAAGTTATAAGGAGGTCTGAAACAGGTAAGCTTGCCTTCTTAAATAAATGTAGCCTTATTGAGACCAATTTCTTTCCATGAAGTTTGTTACAGAAGCACTATATGGTGTATCAGTGATCCATGTTTTAAGCTAAGAGTTAAGTCTACACACTTACAAATGTTTGATTAAATTTACTATAGAATTAACTACATATTGACAACAAAAGTACAAATGACTTTTTCATTTGGACTCTCCCTCAAGAAACTGTTATATTCAGTTTTAGCTGAAACTATTCTAAAATTAAACGCAATGATGCACAATTTATGTATAGTACTATATCTAGAATAGTTCCTCTTCTCAATAGCACATGATCTGAATGATCTGATAGCACAATTGGTTCAGTAATTATCCATTCAGCCATGGAAATACTTCCCTAGGAAATTGAATCACCTCAATTACCCAGTTTGGGGATTCATAATAAAATATTGAATAGGTTTTTATCTAAATATGTTGACTATTTTCCGCTTGTAAATGTGCCTCCAAATTACATAATTTGTCTAGATAGTGAGCATGATTCAGTTAAAGAAGAATAGTATTTGAAATTATAACTAGTTTCCAGCCCTAGCTATGTTATTCACTGGAGATGTGATTTGGGTATGTTATTTCAGCTCTTTGAGACTCATCTTCTTCATCTATAAAATGGGGACATATGATTACACCTTATATAATTAAAATTATCTATGTAGAATACAATCAGTGCATGTTAGTTCCTTTCCTGCCTCTATAAAATCCATCTCCAAGGTCACTGTCATTGATTAAGATGCTGAGAATCCATGGACCATTAGCATCCAAAGCAATAATGAACATTCATAATAATGAATATTTCAGTTGTTTTAAGCAATTGATGTATTTTTTCAGATTGTTCAAAACAAACAAACAACATGTCAGAGCAGTGCTTTAAGATCTTCTTGCAAGGCCTCCAAGAAAATTCAGCTTGTGAATAATCTTACTTTTGCCTTCCCACTAACAATAAGCCTGATAAAATTAGGCCTCTGATAAAATCAGAAGGGAAGCAAATATTAAAGAATGAAAGATACAGCTTGGTAAAGAAGGGATTTATGTAAATGAATCACAAACTTTTAAAACTTACCCCAAATCAAAATGATCTACGTATACATTTTTGACTTAACTATTTTTACATGTTCTTAGGCAAAGTATGTGTTCCCAAATCCACATCTACTCAAAATATTGACCAAAAAAAAAAAAAAAAAAAGCAGTATTTACTGAATTCAATGGATTCAATGGTTAAGGAAGATACCATGGGATAATTTCTGTCCTATACCATAAGCAACTAAGAGTTGGAGAAAAATCCTGTTATATACTGGCAAGAAGAGAAATGAGAGAAGATACAGCTATACCAGCATTTGCCTTTTGATTCTTCCATTTAATAAAAATAAGTCATTTTTCTCTTCACTGAGTTAATATACTGACAACCTAGGGGATTTTCACAGCCGTTTTAAAGAATCAAAATCAGTTTTTCTCCAAAGGTTGAATGGGCTCACTTCCATTGAGGATTTGGACAGGATCTCCACAGTGGCCTTTCCATATTACAGAAACTTCAGCCATCATTATTCCTGTGCTCCAGCTCTCCTCTGAGAACTGCCAAGCGTCAGGGGAGACATGGCTGCTGGGGGGAGTTCTGTAAGGCAGAAGTTGAAGCTTGTGGAGAATAATTTCAGCTGAGTGTGACTTAGGGCAAATCAATAGGTGACTCAACTATACTGAGATCTACAGGAAGAACTATATTTTTTTCTGAAAACAATGTTCTATGAATCAAACAATAAAGATTATGTCCTTCCTTTCAGTCAGAAACATGAACTAACAATGAATCAGATCCCTGACAGAAAATGTGACCTGTTTGCTTTCTAGCCTCAGTGAAAAGCTTGACTGAAAATAGTGATATTTAGAATAGATAACCTAAAACGTTGAGGCCCCAAAATCAATCTTCAGAAAGATGCTGGGCGGCTGGATAACAGTCACCTGGGAGCTTGTTAAAAATACATATTCCCAGACTATGGCCCATAGATTTTTCTTCTGTAGGTCTGTGAGAGGTCCTAGGACTATATATATATATATATATATATATATATATATATATATATTTTAATTTCAGGTAAGCTAAACAATGTACAATGCATTCACACATAATATACAACACATATGCAAAAAAAGAATGAGGAACTTTTTTTGGATATCTACTGATAGAAGCCAATCTTCGAGACATTTTATTAAGTGAAAAATGCAAACATGTATTATCATATTTTACCACTGCTGTTAGAAAGAAGGTTAAAGATACATATTTGCTTATATGTGCAAGAAATATTTCCAGAAGATTATATAAATATCTGATAATATTGGTTTTGCCTCTGGAGGGAAGAACTGGGTGTTGGCAGATAAGCGTAGGAGACAGATTTTCCCACAGCATAACCCTTTGTACCTTTTGAAATTTGAGCTAAATAAAAATTTATGTATTCAAAAATTTCTGAATATTATTTCTACTAATATACTCATGACAAAATATGGCTGTTAAATAACTTACCAAGTGACTCTGATTTTCAACCAGGATTTTAACTACCATTGGTCAAGAAATACATAATATGCAACATATTGATGCAATAGTATAGAAATGTTTAGTGCATTGTTATTGGAATTTTCCTCCTATGAAGCAGAGCACCACAAAGCTAGGTACAGGGCAGTTGCATTATGTGAATGATACATTCCTGAAAACCTCACTTATTTCTAAACTGTATAGTTCAAGACTAAAATAAAATAGATCTGACAAAGGACGGCGCATCTGTTTATTGCCACGCCCTAATAGAAATAGCAGCAACACAGTTTACAATTTATTCAGCACACCAGCTGAATAAATTACATAATTCTTGATTATTTTTATAATTGAATGGGTGATTAATTATTTCAAAACATATAAAGAGATTTTATTAATGTTTTGTACTTAATGATTTAAAATTGGTGAAGTTCAAAAGCACTTTAAATGCATTCACATCACTCTTGCACTACATTTGATTAACTTCCTCAGATAAAACAACAAAAAACCTTCACAGAAAAATATACTTGGATGTTATTCCTTTGGCTTTATTTAGAGTTAATCAAGAAACATCCACTTGAATAATGTTTCTGCATTTTCTGTTAAAGACATTGTGATCATTGACTCGTTGATACCACTTGTATAAATCATAATTTTCCCATTAAAAGTTTTGTAGCAGAAAATGTTTTAAAGAAATGTATACTTCCTTTTATCAGATGAGAATTGCTGCCTAAAACCTTGGAGTTGAATCCTATATTCAACCATCCTATGTGGCATTTGCTTTTATTTGGGGGGGGAGGCGGAATTTTTTTTAAATGGCAAATATCACCCACTTATAAAGTGTAAAAAGAATTTTTTTAAAGAAAAGCAAGAAAAATTGTTTTTACTGGATAGCAATTTGATAATATTTGGTTTTAATTAAAATTTGGCTTCCTACACAAGGTAAAGCAATTGAACAGATCATAGTTAGACTCACTTTCTTTGAGCATGTCTTCGGGAGAAATAAGCCAATGAGAAAAGTTCCTACCTTTGATTTAGTGATTCTAAGTGAGTTAGGGCGATTAATACATACTTCAAATGGATAGACAGGAATAATGAAGGAAATGCTCTAAGAGTTAAGTCTTAGGCTCTAAAGACATATGGTTGACTCCTTCCCACCATCTGATAAAGTTTTGGGAACCAACCAAATTATTTTTACTTTCTCTAGTCTTTTGCTCTGTTAGGATCCTGCACAGGACCATTTAAAAGAGATGACTAATCTGTATCTGGCAGAATGTGCAGAACATAAGAAAAACATGATGGGACTGAGGTGGAAAATTAAAGTGGCTTCTAATAACTGATAAATATGGAGTGGTGCCCCACTTTGGAAGACAGTCCAGCAGCTCCTCAAATGGTTAAACATAAACTTAGCCATTTGACTTTTAGGTACTCATTTCCTTTTTGTCTACCTCAATTGATAACTCTAATTGGTCCAATGGATGAATCAGGGAAGAGAGATAAGTTGTGTCTCATTATTAAATTAAGAGTTATCTGGAATTCAATAATTATATTGAACTCTGTGTTTATTGTCTCTACCTCCTATTTTATACTTATATCTCTAATTTTAGGGGAATATTGTTATATACTTAACTTTTTACTAAAATAACATCTGATTAAAATAACATATCTAGTGTTCATTATTTTAAATATTTAAAAATATAGAAAAACATCATGATTCATTTTGCATGGGTACTTAATAAATAGTAGAAATAAGTTAGTGAGGGATTCATAGATTATGTACAAAAAGATTCTGGCTATATATATATGGAAAATAAAGGTTTAACTCTAAAAAAAAGAGAAACTTCATGAGTCTTGTACCTAAAGAGGACCACTGTTAATATTTTGCTACTTTATGCTTTTTCTCAGGTTAAAATTATGCTGTATGCATTAATTTTAAGGTAGAAGCAAATATTTCACAACTCTCCTCATGAATTTTTCTAAATTTATGAAATTTTCTACTACCATATCATTCTCATGACTATAAGGTATTATTATCTCACATAGATATGCGGTATACTTTTTGAACTAGTTGTCCCTGAGAAACAGATTTTAAGAAAGAGATTTGTATTGTGTGTAGTAATTTTATGGGTGAGTGTTATCAGGATCAATGTCTATGGGCAAGTGAAGGAAGTAGAGTTGAGTAGAAAGAGGAGTGGAACTGCAACAAAAGACCCTGGGAAACCATGGAGCTGGGGTGGCCCTTCAAAATTGTCCTTTGAGACAAAGGGACTAGGTCTTTGAAAAGGGACTCTGCCTGAGGAGTAGGCATGAATTTGGGCAAGGCAGTTCTTTTCAGTTTAAGGCAATTCCCAGATAGAAATTCAGCTAAAAGCCTTCAATCACCAAATGACACCAGCAACTGAAGTAATGAATTCCTCAGTTCTGAGGGGAACATCTGGGTGACAAACTAGGATTTGCTATAGTCCATCTCTTGTGCCACTTGAATTCACATATATATTTTATTAAGCTCTCATTGTATCCATCCTCTTCTAACTATTCCTGATTCTGCCTACCCTTGATTAACATATCTTCTGATCTCAGTGGTTCGTATGGTTGAGTGTCCCAGACCCTCATCTCTTATAGTCTGAGTTCTCAGTCACCATGACTTTCTCAGGCCATAGCTGTTACATTTATCTAGTCATTGACAAAATTGGGCAATGTAGCATACCAAGAGATACCCCAGTGGGTGCCAAACATATTCTTCCCTGCCCTCATTGTGAAGCAGCAGCCCTATCTCCACCAGATGATCAGAGCAAGTGCCCTTGCCTGGATAGTGACTTTTTTCCTTGTGTACTATTTTCCTTGCCATTTTCTTGAAATGAGGACTCCAGAGACAGTAGAAGTTTTAGTTTACAGTTTAGTTAACATTTCACCCTCTGGAGAGCAAACCACCTAGATTCACATTGTCCAGAGTTGATCACTTGGAGGAAGAGTAAGTGGAGCTAATCCTACTTCTTTCTCTTGGTGCCTAGCCCCATACATTCTACCTACTTAGACACAGTATCATACAATGATCATTGATTAGGGTATGTACTAGGTCCTGGAACATTGCGCTCATTCCTATAAAGTATCATATTTAAACTGGTGCCTCAGGTACCCTTTAAAAATTTTTTATTTTATTTTAATAATGTGAGGTACAATTCAAGATTAGGTATATAAGTGGTCATCGTACAGATAAAGTTTGGGCCTACCTTTGGTTCCCACTTTGCCTAATTTGAGATCAGGTATCCTTATTAATGTTATGTGACCCCCTCTCCCCCCCACTGCCTCTCCTGGCAGTTTCCAGCTACTGCCAATCACTTTCTTATTGTATTATGGTAAATTTTCTGCTTATGAGTGAGAACATGGTACACAGTTCTTTGTTTCTGTGACAAATCACTGAGTGTTTTAGACTCTAAATCCATTCAAGTTGCTGTAAAGACCATAATTTTACTTTTTATGGCTGCATAATATTCTACTGTGTTTATATATCACATTTTTATACAGTCCAGTTTTGATGGGCAGCACAGTTGGTTCCATATTTTTGCTAGTGTGAATAGTGCTGCAATAAACATATCTTTTTTGTAGAGTGATTTAGGTTCCTCTGGGTATATTCCCAGAAAGGGGATTGCTGGATCATATGGAAGGTCAATTTCTAGTTCTTTCAGAAATCAACACACTGTTTTCCATAGAGGTTGAACTAGTTTGCATTCCCACCAACAGTGTGAAAGTGTTCCCTTTTCTCCACATCCTCACCAGCACCTGTTGTTTTTTGTTTTATTAATGATGGTGATTCTTACTGGAGTTAGGTGATATCTCAATATGGTTTTGACTTGCATTTCTCTGATAATTAGTAAAGCTGAGCATTTTTTCATGTGTTTGTTGACTGCTCTCATGTCCTTTTTTGAGAAGTTTCTATTCGTGTCTTTTGCTCACTTTTTAATGGAGCTGTTTGTTTTTTTCCCTTCAACGCATTTGAGTTCCTTGTAGCTCCTGGATGTTAGACTTGTGTCAGATATGCAGTTGGAAAAAATATTTATTTTTTCCCATTCTGTAGGCTGTCTCCTCACTCTTTTGATGATTTCTTTTGCTTTGTAGAATGAAATAGGACCCCTACCTATCACCATACACAAAAACCAGTTCCAAATGGATCAAAGACCTAAATGTAAAACTCCAAACTTTAAAAATCTTAGAAAATGCAGGAGGCACCTTTATAGAAATCAGAATAGGCAACCAATTCCTGATCAAAATCCCAAAAGGCTATGCCATAAGAGATAAGATAGACAAGTGGGACCTCATCAAACTCAGTCACTCTTTCTAAAGGTTATTCTATCACTCCACCAGACTGGTGATTTTTTGATGTGCAGTTTGTGATGGAACCAATGGATCATATCCATGAATGCATAATCATGTGTTCACTGCCATACCTCCTTTGTTGGGCAGTCTGATATAGTCTTGTACAAGATCTCATATCAATGAATCAAATACTCTGTGGTCCCTTGGACAGCGGTTCTGGCTGAAGTTGTGGATAGGAAAGGCAAACCCATACCTGGAATATGTGTTGATTTCAGCCAAGATGAATGACTACCCCTGACAGGGTGAAAGGATAGTCAATTTGCCACCAAGTAGTTGGTTGGTGTCCTTGCAGATTATGCCATATCAGGGCTTAATGTTGGTCTCTGTTGCTGGGAGTTGGGATATTTGGCAGTAGAAATAGTTAGATTAGCCTTGGTAAGTGGGACTCATGCTGTTGGGCTCATGTGCTGTCTCCATCCCTACCACTGTGATCACTCTGTTTATGTGGCCATTGCACCAGCATTGGGGCAGCTGATAACAGGGGCAGGCTGATACCAACTGGTCGTCATTCTGTCTTTTTGGTTGTCTAGTGCCACTTCTTTGATGTATTTTCTCAGGTGGGCATTAGCATGTGATACAGAAATCTTCACAGCTGGGCTCATTCCCATAGGCTACCCACAAGCATCTTCCCCAGATGTTATAGTTACCAGTTCTCCAATTCTTGTTTTACCTGGTCCCTGAACAACCAGCTAAACCATTTTCCTCTGCTCATGAATTGGTATAGATTCTACTTTGGTTCACTATTCTTTCCACGCAAGGTGTATGAGCAGGTACACTGCCTGCCCTGACCATGTGAAGATTTGCTGTCACAGCTTTCTTTCAGAGACACTGTTGGATGAAGTCACAGTGCAACAGCAGTCCATTTTTAGCTTGCATCTCATATCAGGATGATCTACCTGTGAGCCAAGGTGGGCCTTTTCCACCCTGGTGAGCTAATCATAAGGAGCCACTCATGTGGTCATAAGTTTGTGGTGAGGGAGAACTACCAAAGCAGCTTAATTGTGCCCTTCAGACCTGTGTACACTTGACCCTGAATTTACCACTTCTATCTTATGATGGATTCCTGCTTAGTCCACTTGACTCTATACGTCAAAGAAGTGGCACCAGACAACCAAAAAGACAGAATGACTCTATGGTCGGTCAATTCCCAGAGAAGGAATTGGCTGGGAGCCATCAGTTGCCAATATTCCAGTGACTGGAGGAATGAATATTCCGGCTTATTCCTGAAAAGAAATGTCATCAATCCTCTGGTGAGAATTTAAAATTGGGGGGGGGGATTGTTTTGCTATTTTAAGCAATGTAAGTTCTTATTATAAGCAGATAGCCTAAAAAAATAGACATAAACCCAAAATGGGGAAGTAATAAGTTGATAAGAAATGAAACCAGAAGACTTGGGTTCTAGTCCTAGTTTTACTATTATCTTTGAATTTAATATTTGACAAATCATTTTGCTTCTTGCAGTCTTAATTGTCCTAGTCACATTTTAAGACATTCAAATAAGATCCAGTCTAAAGCCTACTGAGAAAGTAATAAAAATTCAAGAACTATTTCCAGTATTTTATAAAGACCAATGAAAATAATTTATTCATCCTTGATAAGGCTGTAGAGGGATCAGGTAGGGGACATAAAACTGATCATTTAAGCAAGCAAGTGAGAAATATTCTGTACTGTAGAATAAAAATATCCTAGAACATCATTGTATGGTAGATATTTCCAAAGTCATCTGGTCTAGCTCACAAACAGATGCACAAATCCCCTAATTTTAAGCCATCATAAAACCTTTCATTGAGGTCCTCTGATATCATGATATTGTGAGTAGGCCTTTCCAGCTTCAGAAAGCTCTAATATTTACATTGTTCTTTCTCTTGTCTTTAATTGCTCCTTTCTTTCCTCCCCTCACATTTTCCCTTTAACTTATTCAAACCGAGCTTCAGTACCCTCCCCTCCCATTCCACTGGGACTGCCAAATCCAATAGTCTTCACTTTGTTTTTACCTCACCTCATTTCTCAGCAACACTTGACACAGATGACCATTGTTTCTTGAAATGATCTCTTGGCTTTCTGGTTAGCCTGGTCTTCTGACTTTCTTTCTAAATCACTGGCAAATCCTTCTCAGTCTCCTGTTCTGGCTTCACCTCTTCTTCTACCCAATTTCTAAATGTTGGAGTACATATGGATTCAGTAACTTGGCCCTATTCTCTTAAATGATCCCATCCATTCTCATGGTTTCAGATGGTCTAGACTTTCAAATCAGTGTCTTCCATGTGTTACCTCTCTTCTGAAACTTAGATTCAAATATCCTTTTCCAACCTGTTACTTGACAGACATTCTTGAATGACTAAGAGTCTATAAGATAATTCTACATTTATTTTACTAAAGCCATTTCTTCCCCAAGATTGCATTCAGAAAATGGTACATCTGGCTGGACTCAGTGCCTCAACCTGTAATCTCAGCACTTTGGGAGGCCAAGGCGAGAGAAATTGCCTGAGCCCATGAGTTCGAGACCAGACCGGGCAACTTGGCAAGACCTCTTCTCTACAGTAAGTCAAAAATTAGCTGGGCGTGGTAGCACGTGCCTGTAGTTCCAGGTTCTTGGAAGGCTGAGGCGGAAGGATCGTTGGAGCCCAGCAGGCCGATGCTAGGGTGGCCATGAGCGTGCCACTGCACTCCAGTCTGGGCAACAGAGTGAGACTCCAACTCAAAAAAAAAAAAAAGAAAAGAAAAAGAAAATGGTACATCTTCTACTAGGTTGCTCAGGTAAAAAAAACTTAAAATACATTAATCATTTAGCACTGTCTCTTTCCAATGAACCCCAAGGTTTTATTGTTTATAACTCTAAAAGCTACTCCAAATTTGACTATTTCTCTTTCTCTTTATTATCATTACTTCCTTCTAACTCACCTCTATGTCTCGCCTGGACTACTGGCATAACTTTCCAACTAATTTCCCTGCTTGCAGTCTTGCTTTATATAACCTATTTTCCAAGTAATAATAAGAATTATTTATTTAAAATATAAATCATATCCTGTACCTTTTCTGTCTAAAATCTATTAGATGTATGGCTTCTAATCATACTTAAAATCTAAATTTCTTACCTTGTCTTACAGTGACATAAATAGTCTGGACTCTACACCTTTAAACTTTTAGTAAATATTATCTACCCTGTCCACAATCTTTCAGCCAGACTCACCTTAGGCTCTTTGTACTAGCTGTCCTCTTTTGTTGGAATAATTATTTTTCTTGATCCTCACAGTTTTGGCTCCTTATTATCATACATGTCTCAGTTGAGATATTAGCTCTTTAGAAAGGTCTTTTTGGTCACTCAATCCAAAGTAGTCATCTAGTTTTTTTCTATCTTTATGCCCCATTTAATTGTCTGCTAACACTTAACACCCTCTAGAATTTTCCTTGTTTGTTTGTTTATTGTGTCTCCTCACTAGAATGCAAGTTATATGAGAGCAAGGACATTGTCTCCCATGTTGCTACTCTTTTCCCAGGGCTTAGAAAAGAAGTTGGCATGTAGTAGATGTTCAATAAAAATCTGTTAAAGGAATGAAGGACTCAAGAGAGTCTGGGACCCAGGGTATCCCAAAATAATAGCCCATATGTCCCCCAGGATACAAATAAATCCACTGTTATTCAAATTAATGTCCCTGTTTTGACTTCTAAAACCTTATTAAAAGTCCAGTTACTCTTCCATACATTAAACTTTACTTACAACTGTTAACAGTTATCCAACTCTTACCTTTGTCAAATAAAAGCCTTCTATTTATAAAATGTGACATTTGGTAGAAAAAAAGATTTAGAACAAAGTACACAGTGAACATGAAATGTCAATTGCCAAGAGGTATAATAAAATTTGCTTTGTGATAGAGGCATTATTTGTATACACACTTTTTATTATAGATAATCCACAGATAATATAATTTTTTCTAATGGGCCACCTCTGCTCATAGTAAAGTAAGAGGTAACTTTCATAGTCATGTTGATCGGATACTCTCAACAGGTTTTATTATCTTGGCTTTTTATACGAAGCCCAAGAAGTTTGCCCAGGCTTGCCAGATTGCTTATCTTCTTGACAGTCCAATTTCTTAAAACCAAATAGCAATCAGTTTGTTTTTGATCTTGCTGGGTTATAGATTCTCACTAAATATTTTAAGATATCCTAACTAGAGTAATTATAATGCATTTTTTTCTTCAGCTATATTTAGCTCATGAAAAGTGCAAGTAAACTCAAGTTCTCAAAACCAGTCATTACACTCTTTCCATCCCTATCACTTTCTTTCCTAACTGAACTACCATCAAAAGTCTTATCATTAGTTTACTGTTATCCAACAAGCAGAAAATTTCTATTGTGCTTTATGAATATCTCAAATTTATTTACTGCTTAAGATGTGCCAACCAATGTTCTCTGTGTTTCACATAGCTCAATTCATTTAATCTTAATGATGTATACTGTTATTTTAACCATTTTACAGATGTAGAAACTGTGGCATGGAGCAGTTAAGCAACTTGTGTTAGATTAAATAGCTAGTAAGTAGTGGGCTATAAACCCAGGTAGTGTAATTCCAGAACCTGTGCTTTCAGCCACTATGCTTTCCACATTGGAAAACTCACATTTTCCCATTTGATCTTTTAAGCTATTATTACTCCAGTCACCTTTACAGTTTGATAAGTAGTGACTAATGTCTTCTCTAGGAAAAAAAAAAAAAACTATTCAAGAATTTCTCATACTACACGATTCCAAAGCATGTCATGACCCAGGTTACCTCTGGAAACACAGATGTAACTGCCTATTCATTCTTTTAAAGTGTCAAAACTAAGCATTAGTCCATGTATGAGCTCAAGTGTATATAAAAAGAGATAATTATTAATAGTTTCTTCTTTCTTATATTATAATTTTGTTAATGTAGTATCAAGTCACCTTAGCTTATTTGGTAGCCACATCATACTCTTTACTCATATTTCTATTATATATATATATTTATTTAACATATGTATTGAGTTTGCCTCACTCCATTGCCCAGGCTGGAGTGCAGTGGCATGCCCATGGCCACCCCAGCATCGACCTGCTGGGCTTCAGCTATCCTTCCGCCTCAGCCTTCCAAGTAGCCTGAACTACAGGCATGCTACCACACCTGGGTAATTTTTTAATTTATTGTAGAGATGAGGTCTTGCCAAGTGGCCCGGGCTGCTTTCGAACCCGCAGGCTCAGACAATTCACTCGCCTTGGCCTCCCAAAGTGCTGGGAGTACAGTCTGAGTCATTGAGCCCGGACCTAAATATAGTTTTCACATGATACTTTGAGCTGCTATTCATACTTCCCCCCCAAACAGTAACCAAACAGAAAGAAAGTTGCAGTTCAGTATGGCTGTCATGCACTGAAAGTGGGCTTCCCTTAACTGCAGGGCATACATATATATTCAAGCCTAAGCTTTAAAATACTACACACGTAAAACAATTTTCTTAAGCTACAAATATTTTTTAAAAATATTAAAATAACAAAGTAAATCAAGAAACATTGTGTGCTACAAAAACCACTTTAAATCCTGCTCATAGTACCGGTAAGGAAAATAACGAAAGTCCTCAGCAACTGGAGGCTTTCCAATATGCATGTAAGTCAGGAGAGAAAAAATGGTACATCTATGAGAAAAGAAAGAGGATGAAAGAATTTGATTTTGATAAACTTTTTCTCCCTCTCTTGCTTTAAATTCTCATTAGAATTCAGCTTTCCTGTTGTTTATTCTCTACTATTTTTCCCTGCTTCACTCTCTGGACTTAACCATTGACACTGTTTTCTTCACCTGTGATCTTGGAGTCTTTCAATGAAGTGTCAGTTTAAGAATCTAGTATTAAGCTTTTTTACTTAACATTTTTGTCTTTGTGGAATATTTCACCATGGGCTTATACCACTCAGTTATCCCTGGTGACATGAGAAGCAGCAACTAATGAACTATTACCAGTTTTCGTTTTATTTTCATGTGTTATTGGGTAAATTTCTAAACACCTAAGTGATAGTTTTTACATTTATTTCTAATAAGCCTTATCTTGTTTTATTCCACATGTGCTAAAATCATTTGGGAATCCAATTCTGTTGTCAGATACTAGCCAACTGGATTTTAAGTCACACACAAACTTGATAATCGCGTATGTATTTAGCCAAATTCTTTATGAAAATATTACCAACAATAAATCAAGAATCAGGTTCTGAGATAAGATTGGTAGAGATTTCTTTCTGAATAGACAATGTCACATTAATCACTACTCTTTGAAAGTGGTCATTCCATTGTTTAAGGACCACCCCAAGTGTACCATTATCTAGCTCACCTTTTCTATCTTACTGCCATGGGACATAATTCAAGTGTATGATTTCAGTAGCATTCTTGGGATGTATCCATTCTGGGCCTGTTAGTGGCTCATGACCTAGAGATTACAGCCATGGCTTCTGAAATGTGGTTACTGTGTTTAAATACATGTTCACCAATTTTTAGCTGTGTGGTCTTGGGCTAGTTACTGATCTAAACAGTCCCTCATCTGTAAAATGAAGGAAAATAATACTTAAGATTAAATGAGAAAATGCATGAAAAACACATAACTCAGAGCCTGACATTGAATAAATACTCAAGAAATATTAGCTCTTTTTAACATCAGTGAACCTACCCAAAAGAAAATGAGGTTAGTCTGGAACAGCTTAATCTTAAGTAGCCCATGCTGGTCTTGGTGAATAAACACCACTTCCCTTTGTAAGAATTTACATGCCCTTGTTTTATACTGTTTGAAAAACCATCTATTTTAATAATCCATTTTATAATTTTGCCCAAGGATTAACATCAGGTTCTCTGATCTATACTTGCAGAATCTACCTTTTTCCCTTATTAAATATTTTCACTGCAGTTGCTTTTCTCCATTCCTGTGGCACCTCTCCCTTTTGCCACCATTCTTCAGTGGTAGCAGTTTGCCGGTTCAAAAGTCTTGTTTCCCAGTAACTCCAACCCTGCAGTGCTGTTCATCTCAGCAAGGGCACTTGATGTTCTCTATCTTCCCACCTATCTTTGACATCAGCTCCCTCTTAAACCTGCTTGTTCTATGCTTTCCAGTCTGAAGATCATTGTCTTTGACGCAGAAGACAGGCACAACAGGAACGGAGTGGTCCTGCTTTGTTTTTGTCGTCTGTTATCACCATCTGTCTCAAGCAGAGGGCCTACCCCTTCCTGTTTGTTCTTCCTGCTCATTAGTATAACTTCAAAAATCTCCCTCTTTTTGCCTTATTATGTTATACAAACTTTAGCTCTGTGAGAGTTTATGCCTTAAATGAGTCCTAAAGACCCATACAAGTATTTTAAATTCACCATTGGTTAATCCATTCTTATTTCTGCTTTTTTTGTTTGTCTTTTTGAAATGTGAGCTCAGACATTTCCAGTCTAAAGTGACATTTGAAGTAGTTTCTCCAAGTTTCTTCCTAAAATATCTTTTAAGACCCAAATTAAAAACAAAAACTCAGGCTGGGCATGTTGGCTCACGCCTGTAATCCCAGCACTTTGGGAGACTGAGGCGGGAGGATTGCTTGACCCTGGAGTTTGAGACCAGCCTGGGCAACATAGCAAGCCTTCATCTTTAAAAAAAAAACAAAAACAAAAAAGCAAAACTCATATGCAGTATGTGACCCTGGAGAAGTTACAGTTTTACCCTTTTAAAATTACCTGCCAGCCACTGTCTCAGTTTTTGAGTGAATTCAGAAAGCCATTGGATAGATTCCACTTACTGGAGGACTGGATATAGGTTGTGAAAGAAGAATCAAGGATTCCAAAACTTACAATTTATTTTGAGCAATTAGGTCAATGGTAAGTCTGTTTTGTGGGAGGTGGAAGACTTTGAGCTACAAATTAGGAACATATTAGGTATTAATATTTCTCTTTGGCCAGCCTTATATTTTTAAAAGTTTCTATTAGACATCTAAATTGAAATAGCAAGTAGAATAAAGAAGCTTGGAGCTCAAAAGAGGCTAGGCTGAAGATATATATTTGAGCTATCTGCAAAAGATGGTAGTTAAAGCTCTCAGACTAGCTGAAATTGCCCACATAAGACCATAGAGTAAGGGGAAGGACTTGGGTCACCAGCACATTTAGCCGTCTGGAGAAGGAGGTGAAGAAGTTGATGGTAAAGCAGTCAGAGTGAGACAAAAGCCAGGGAAGCATGATATCCTGGAAATCAAGTGAAGAACATGTGTCAAGAAGGAAAGAATAGTGCATGGTGTCAAATATTAAAAGCTCAAGTAAGATGATCTCGAGCAATGGCATTGGCAAAATGAGGTCACATATAAAATAAGCTACATTTTATTACAGAAGTCAGGAGAAATGTTCAATTACAATGATTTTGAGGAGATCATGGCAGATGAAGAAGTAAAGTCAGTGAGTATAAACAACATTCCATTTTTCTACAAAGGAGAGCAGAGAAATGAGCAGTAGCTGGAACACGAAGTCAGAGGAAGGTTTTTGTTTGTTTGCTTGCTTTTTTGATTGCTTGTTTTGCTGGGTAACCTCAAAGCATGCTTGAGTTTGGATAGAAAGGATCCAGCAGACAGGGAGAAATTAATAATATAGTAAAGAAAGAAGCCACGGCAACAAAATGTCCTTGAAAGAAAAAAAAAAGGTAAGTGGAGAGATTGGGCTAAGATAGGAGCAGTGATCCTTCTATTATAACTGGAAAGGAGGACAATATATATGCATAGATACAAACAAGCAGGTCGATGGTCTATCTGATTGGATGATGAGTTCTTATTGGGGTGGGTGGGACTATTTTGTGAAAAATATGCAGAGAAGTTATTAGCTTAGAACAAAGTGAGAAAGAGGATGTTGGAGATTTGAAAACATCCTCTTAGAAAATGTAAAATGGAATTTACTACAGGATTGGGGTAGGTTTACTTGGCAGTGTTGACTATTTGAGATATATGGTCATAGACTTGAAATGACTCTGGTCGGTACTGCCATGATTTTCTCCAGTGATATTGAGATGTTGTGAACAAATGCGGAGTGATTCATTTGTTTAAGAGAGGTTAGGGTTCTTTTTTCTGGCTATGTACAAAATTAAGAGAGATGGATAAGTAATCAATGACAGTTGTAAATAAATAATTACAGTGTTGGACAGTGGAATGCATGCCTGGTAACAACAGAGGTGAAGGAACTGAGGGGAGTCATTCTTTTTTGTTTGTTTGGTTGCTGTTGTTACTTTTACCTTCTACTTGCTTTGGGTTTATTTTGCTTGTATTTTTCTGATTTCTTTTTTATTTTATTTTATCTTATTTTATTTTATTTTATTTTGAGTTAGAGTCTCACTCTATCACCCAGGTTGGAGTGCAGTAGCACACTCATGGCCACCCCAGTTTCGACCAGCTGGGCTCCAGCGATCCTTCTGCCTCAGCCTTCCAACTCGCTGAAACTATAAGGCGTGTGCTACCATGCCCAGCTAATTTTTTATTTATTGTAGAGACGAAGTGTTGCCAAGTTGCCGGGCTGGTCTCAAACCCATGGACTCAGACAATCCACTTGCCTCTGCCTCCCAAAGTGCTGGGGTTACAGGCTGAGCCACCAAGCCCAGCCTCTGATTTCTTGAAGTAGGAACTTAATTGGTTTGAGAACTTTTCTTCTTCTAGTGTTACCATTTTAGTACTATACATTCCCCTCTCAGCACTGACTTAGCTGCACCCCACATATTTCAATATGATGTATTATAATTTTCATTTGGTTTTATGTATTTTAAAGTTTTCTTTGTGATTTCTTCTTTGGTCCATTATGTAGAAGTTTGTTTTTTAATTTTCAAGTGTTTGGGGATTTTCCTCTTGTCTTTCTTATTGGTTTCTAATTTGTTTCCACTATCATCAGAGAACACACTTTGTGTGATTTCAATTACTGAGGTTTGTTTTATGACCCAGGATATGGTCTGTTTTGTAAATGTTCTGTGCGCACTTGAAAAAAATGTCCACTGTGCTATTGTTGGGTAGAGTGTTCTCTAAATGTCAATTTTCTGTTGGTTATTTGTGTTGTTCAGATATTCTATCTCCTTGCTGATTTTGCCTATTAGTTCTAATGCTTGCTGAGATGGGATATGAGAGGCCCAACTATAACTGTGAATTTGTCCGTTTCTCTTTCAGTTACTTTTATTTCTGCTCTATGTATTTTTGAGGTTCTGGTGTTTGGTGTATACACATTATAATTGTTATTCCTTCTTGGATAATTGATTCTTTTATCATTCTGTAATGTGCTTCTTTGTCTCTAGAATATTCTTTGCTGTGAAGTCTACTTTATCTGATATTAATATGGCTACTCCTGCTTTTTAAAAAATTAATATTCTCAAAATATATTTGTCAGCCTCTTACTTTTAAACTATGTTGTTGAATTTTAAGTAAGTTTTTTATAAATAGCAAATAATTGGGTTTTATTTTATCCATTATTAATAGACACGTTTTAGACTGTTTGTATTTAAGGTAATTTACCATTATATTATTTGTTTTGTTTGGTCCTCATTCTTCTAGTTCTTCTTATGACTTCCTACAGATTACTTAAACAGTTTTTGGTATTATAGCTTGATTGATTTATAATGCTTTTTAGTGTATTTCTCTGTATAGTTTTCATAATGGTTGATCAGGGCATTAAAAATATATGTGACCTGCACAATAAATATTTGTATTCCTAACCTTGAATTGTACCCCATAATTAAAAAATATATATATATGTGTGTGTGTGTGTGTGTGTGACATAGCAGTCTACTGGTGTCAGCACTTTATTACTTTGAATGAAATGTAGGAACCCTTTTCTTTTATTTGTTCTCTTTACCCTCCCCCACTTCTATATAGCATTGTCTTTGGTATAAGATGGTGTTATAATATTTGTTTTATCATCAAATATGATTTATAAAACTCATAAGAAGGATAGTCTATAATATGTACCCATATTTCTTGCTTTGTCATCCAGGCTGGAGTGCAGTGTCACAGTCATAGCTCTCTATAGCCTCAAACTCCTGGCCTTAAGCAATCCTCCCACCTCAGCAGCCCTAGTAGCTGGGACACAGGTACAAGCCTGTACCCATATTTCCATTCTTTACGTTGTTCTTTCTTTTTTCATAATGCTCAAAATTGATTCTTTTGTCATTTTCTTTCTGTGTGAAAATTCTTTAGCTACTCTTGTAGAGAATCTGAATCCTATTTAAACCCTTTCTATCTGCAGCCAGTCTCCCTGTTTAGGTTTAGCACACAGATCCTGGCCTACTTTTGTGGGTTGTGATTCCAATGACAATTTAATTTTCAAATTAAATTTGTTATGCTAGCAATAAATTATTTTATTGCTGAGAATGTTTTTATTTTCCCTTCATTACTGAAAGATAGTTTTGCCAGATAGAAAATATTTAATCTTGACTGGTATTTTCTTTCAGCACTTGAAAATGTGTCAAGTTCTTCTGGCCAGCAAGGTTGCAGATAAGAAATCTACTGACATTCAAATTGGTGATCCTCTATAGGTAAAGTATTGTTTCTCTCTGGCTACTCTCAAGATATTTTTCCTTCTGTTTTTAGAAGCTTAATTATGATATGTCTTGGCATGGATTTCTTTGAGTTTATCCTATTGGGGTTGCTCACATCCTTGTATTTGTGGGGTTTTGGTGTGTTTTGTTTTCACAAAATTTGGAAGATTAACCACTATTAAAATATTCTCTTGGCCCCTTCTTTCTTTTTTTTCTTTCTGGGAATCCAATAATAAATATTGGATTTTTTATTATTGTTCCAAATTTTCCTGACCCTCTGTTTTTTTGTTTGTTTCAGTCTATTTTCTCTTTGTTGTTCAGACTGGGGAGATTCTATTGAATTGCTTTTAAACTTATGGATTATATCTATGTCATCTCCACACAACTATTGAGAATTCCAGCAAGTTTGTATTTCTATTATTGTATTTTCAGTTCTGTATTCTCCATGTCATTCTTTTTTTATATAATTTCTATTTCTTTTCTGTGATTTTTAATTGTTTCATTTGTTTTGACAGAATTTGTAATTGTTTGTTGAAATATTTTTAGGATGGCTGTTAAAATCCTTTTTGGTTAATTCCTATATCTGAGTCATCTTAATCGGTGTCAGTTTATTGTTATTCAGAAATCATTCAAATTGTGATTTTCCTGATTCTTGGTATAACAGGTGATTTTTAAAATTGTAGTCTGGACATTTTGGCTATTATGTTAGGAGAATCTGGATCGTATTTAAACCCTTTATTTTTGCAGTTGGTGTCTCCCTGTTTAGGCTTGGTATACAGTCCTAGAGTATTTTGTGGCTTGTGGTCTCAATGACAATTTAATTTTCAAACCTTTCATGGTACTATTTTCATTTGCTTGGTTTATCTCATGCTAGTAATGGTACTGCCTGGAGGGGCAGAAAAAGTTTCTCCAGACTAGCTTGTCTAATGCCTCAGCTTAGGGGAAAGGGGTCTCTGGCTCACAGAGAAAAAGCTTCCTGGATCAGGCATCTTGCTGTGGCAGGATTCTCTTTTCTAGTGCTACCCAGACATCTGGTTTTCTAGGTAATGGCATGAACCTCAAATAAGGAACTGTTTTACACAAGAGTTTAGCTTGAGTTGCTTAAGCCAGAACCCTGGGAATGATATATGATTCTTTCCTCTGTCAACTAGAAGTGAATTTACCAAGAATTAATGAAGCTTAAGTTTTAGTGCCCATCACTTGGAGGATCCTGGAAACTAACTGTGTTCATATAGTCACATGTTTTTGTAAAATTTGCAAAAGTAGCGTATTTTAACTGTAATTAGTTAAGACTATGCTTCTTTTTTTCTATGATTTCCTCTCTGTCACATTCCCCTCAGGTAGTTGCCCCAGGCACTTTTGAGATCTAGCTAAGAAGAAGTCATGTTAAGGATAATTTTAGTTCAGGTTTAATGGGATACACTTATTTGCCCACAGCGACTCCCATATGTAGTAAGCTATTGCTAGTGGTTCTTTTACAGAGTGGCTTCTGGGAAAGTTCCTTTTTTACAGAATGGCTTCTGGGAAATTTCCTAACTACCCACTATACTGACTCATCCAGCTTTGTGACACAAAGGTTCAAGGCCTATGGCTATCTCGCAATACAAGCACAACCAATCTCACTCAGTGCTGAATACAGAGGTGGAGTGAAACTTAAAATTTTGGGGGTCAGTTAGGTTGGCTCACACTTGTAATCCCCATACCTGTAATCCCTGCACTTTAGGAGGTGGAGGTGAAAGGATTGCCTGAGCCCAGAGGTTCAAGACCATCCTACGTAACTTGGTGACATCTCATCTCTACAATAAACCAAGAGATTAGCCGGACATGGTAATACATGTCTATAGTTCCAGCTATTAGGAAGGCTGAGGTGGAAGGATTGCCTGAGCCCAGCAGGTCGAGGCTGTGGTAACCGTGAGAATGTCACTGCACTCCAGCCTGGGCAACAGAATAAGACTCTGCCTGTTCCCCTCCAAAAAAAAAAAAAGCACTTGAAATTTTGGGAGCCAAAGGTTAGTCTGTGGAAAACCCTTCCAATCATCAGGCATGTAATATTTAGCATTTATTTAGCTAAATAGTAGAGTATTTATTTGGCTAAATATTAGAGCATTAGAGACACCATGTGCCTAGTCAAAATAGAAGCTTTCTCACCACAAATACAATACATAATGCAATATATATACACTTATAAACAATCCATAATTTTTAGATGAAAATTGTATAAAATAGAATTTATCAAAATTTTTATTTGTAGACCACAAGCTACTATATATACTACAAATAGTATATCTATATGTGATGTCACATATTTTATGTTTCCCAATTCTCAATAATAAAAAGCAAAATTCTGATTAACCATACTAGAAAAAAGACTGAATTATCTTTCTATTCTTTATTTAGAAATTAATCTTACAAAATCATTGTTATATAAAAGGCGACATAAAATAGTTTACTGCCAAAACATTTAAAGCAGTTGATTGATTTAAAATAGTATGTCATTCTTTAAAATTTGGTAATGTTTATAGTATTTGGCAGCTTTTTAAAATTTGTCATTTGTTGTGGCTTCTCTTCTCATTCTAAAGAAATACTTTTGTATCTAAATTGGTGTGAGTAATTTTGTACTTTTTTCTTAAAAATTATCTCACAAAACCTGGATTCAATTCTACTTTCTTCCCACTTTTAAACCCACATTCAATCTATCTGAAAATCCTGTTATTGTCACTTTAAAATATGTATCAAATCTCTCTAATTCTCTTGATCGCCACTGCCACCACTGTTACGATAACTAATTTTACCTCTCACATGGACAATGGCAGTAGCTTTTCTTCCCTGGACAAAAATGTCTTAATATAGTATAACCAAAGCTACTGTTTCTTGTATGTTTTCCAGACTCTACTGTCTTGCTTTAAAAGGTCCAAGGTTTAAATTTTGAAATTCTCTTCATTTTCCTTCTGGCATGTTTTTCTTATAATTTTTGACATTTATCTATTTAGCCAACATAGTATACTTTTATGTTCCTTCAGATGACTAACCAGTTATGCTAACATCATGTAAGAAAAAATACTTTCTCAATTAAAATTTCAGCTTTATCACTTATTAAATTAATTTTAGATTTCATTATATGCAAATTATCCATTTGCCTATTATTATGCCAATACATAGTGTTTTGATCACAGTAGATTCATAGTAATTTTAATATCTGATAAAGCAAGTCCATCCTTGATATTTTTT